>JAVCKZ010054049.1:0-16992 GCA_034780755.1 Lepetodrilus elevatus | reverse complement strand
CACACACACACACACACACACACACACACACACACACACACACACACACACACACACACATAAACACACACACACACCAACACACACACACACTCACGCACACACACACACGCACGCGCGCACGCACGCACACACACACACACACACACACACACACGCACACCAATACACAAACATACACACGCACACATTTACATACCATATATCCGGAATTGTTCATGGGGTGTTATATGTGTGCTATTGGAGGTTAGATTAACAGTATCGAAAGCTTATCCCCTACCCTGTTAATTTAACAACGAGTACAGGGAGATAGACATATATATCTATATACATGCATACACACGTAAAGAAAACCAACACAAACTCAACCTATACATTTGTTTCTACTTTCGGAAAAACTGGAATACCAAATGATGACAGCACGTGGTTATTTTGAGATGATAAATTAGCATGTAACGTAAGTAATACCTGATATCGATAAGATCTGGCAAAGGATGCCGTGCCGTCTCCCTACACACTGTCGTCAGACCAACGTCTATATACAGGAGCATAGCACCATACTATTTCTGAATTAGGAATGAATATATCCATTCAATTATCAATAGTATTACAATGATTTCAAAGTGCGAATTACCAGGGTAATAAAGCGAAATACGTATTTCGTGTTTAACGAAGTATTGTTATGAGGCTTATTATTACAATAGCATGCAATACCATTAGTATATTGATTGTATAATATATCGAGGACCACAGTAAGTATATTACATATATGATGATTATCTGAAGATATATAGCAAAACAAGTACAGGTATCTGAAGGATTTTACTTATTTATTATTCATTATTCATCCGCGTTTAGAAACTATGCATGTGCCTAAACTAATTTTACAATGTGGATGGTATTACTCTCTCCTGAAAGTGTTTTTACAGCTGAACCCTACCCATTGTTCACCGTATGTTATACTTGGAAAAGTCACACATAGTTACAATTATCTCCAGTACATCTACAATAACTCACAGAACTACTACAGTATGCTTTGAGAATGCTTTCGAGCATACATTTGGCACATAGTAAAAATACACATGCACATGCTATCTACTCAACATCGGTATTACACAACACAGATAGGAACCATGAGAACCTGTTTCCATCATTCCTATAGTTAAGTATCCAGGGGGTATTAGATATCGATATGAAAGGAGAAATACATGCTTCTTTATGAGCACTGCTCCTTTGGTAATAGAAGAGAAACAGTTTACGCAAAGATGTTAGTATTATTGTGTATGCGTACTCTTAGCAACACTGGATCCAATTGGCTACATTCCTGAGTTTTTGCGTTATGGGAAATGTTTGTGTAGTCATCTCTCCTCACCGTTATTCATCACATGTTCACGTATCTTCACGTGATGACAGCAGATCCATCTAACACTCAATCAAGTGTAACTTTGAGACGTAACAATTACACCCAACTGGAAAACAAAATAGACATGCATTGTAACTTTACAACAATCCTGTCGTTTCACATCCTCTGAAACAATTAAAAGCATTGAATTGCCGCCTGTACATCTATACATTGGGTCCGGTGAAAGGAGGCAAATACCAATTGTTTAAGACGATGGTCCTTTTGCTATTAGGTCAGCATATGTATGTGTTTTTACTTTTAAATCTGAGTACGAATTGTGCGTCAATACTCACATGAAAATAATATTTTTTCTATCGATTTACTAAAGAAAACTATTTTTTTTAGTAGCGTGGAAGTCAGATGTCTTACAATGACATATACCAGAGAATCGTTTATCGAATCAATCGTATCAACTACGAGCCAACAAGCGCTCTCGTTGCGATCTCTTATACATGGCGATCGGGAACTTCAGAGGCTGTTCTGTATTGTCTCAGAGGTCTAAAAACGATGCCAAGGACAGTTTAGTGTATTGGAAAAAAGGCATGTCTGAAATGTACACTAAACAAGCAGAACAGTTTTCATCCATCAACTAACAATAATAAACCCATATAATGTTTCTGATACATGCACAAGTTATCATTGCTTCCTCAGGACCTTTTCCCCCATATTTTGGTCCTATCAAACTACATGTATTCACTGCAAACTCATCGCAGCAATATAAATGAAATTATGCTATCACCGACAAATCATTACAGATTCCTGTCAACGAAACAATTTGTTTCTTTTAGCCACGAGTCAATATCACCAGTTCAACGTGTTTAGTGAATGATGAAATGATTTTACGGGGTGTTTGTTATTATGTTTTTCTCAAGGCTGTTTTTTTCTACCTTAACGAGAAAACATCGTGCACTAATCACGCGCGTTGCCGAGCCATGAACTAATTACTGCAGCACATGCATCATAAGGGAAAGCAATCTCGGAACAATGTATGCACATGTTTACTGTATGCTGATCTTGGCGGGGGATTTCTAGACTTCTCTTTGCCAGGGGGTCTTACACCACTTAACATCGTTCCTGAACACTAATACCAATATGTGATGTACCGTTCTTATTTACTATCTACATTTACGGTGGTAAACCACGATAAGCACGTGTGTATATATCATTGGTTCAAACTGTATGTGTGTTCCATCAATTTAGAAAATAGCGGCATGATTGATTATGTGTAGTTGGATGTGATACGTCCATTTTAACGATACACGCCACCCGGCCTCTGTTAGATGAAGTACAGATTGTAAACGAGTTATGACTGTTAAAATATTGGCATTGATGCACAATAGCTGACAGTAAAAATAAGCTGGCTTGACAAGTGTGAAATATCCGTCTACCATTATTGTCACTTTCTCTTTCTCGTTGCCAGGTTCCCAGAACATCAAAAGAGGTAAGACAATGCTTCCCTTGTGGTCCAATTATACATATTTACGGCTTCATCACTTTGGCATTATATAGGATACACGTTCTGTATTAGCAAGCCTAGAGATTACTACTTGAAATAGTGCATTATCACATATACAGCTCATATGTTCCTTTGCTCCCGATTGAGCGTGGCCAATGATATCAGCGATGCTCTATGGCGATATTCACTCAGAATAGTGGATATGTTCCGTTGTTTGAAGATTTAAGACCTTCAAGGTCACGCCTGAGTTTCAGGAAATGGTCCTTCAGAGGATCAGGCCATGTTCTGCTGGGCAGTAAACCCTCTGCGTATGTCTTCAATTGTGTCTAGACTACAGTATGAGTACTTTTCCCGAAGTAGAGGTCAAGATCCTATATTCAACGAAGTTATTATTAATCAATTCCTCCAAAAGGATACGTTTGGAAACTATTATTAGATCTATCATGTTTAGATTGCTGTGTATACGTTTATTGTATTTAATATATACAAATCAAAAGTTTTTATTGATAACAGTTATCGACCAAAGAACGCAATCGCCTGATGAATATCGAACAATTTTACACCGAACTAATGGAATGAAACCGATACATCTTGGTATCAAAATGAACACATCATAGAAAGTGTTATCTATTGCAAGAGCTTTGCTTTGCTAAGATTGCCTGGTAGAGCTATGGACTGCAATTGATTAAAGTGGCTCCACTTTTTCAGCTTGTCATATTATGGATGAAACTACGACACTTTTACTTGATATTAGTTTTTAATATGTATCATATCGTTGTCCACAATATGCGAACCTTTATGTAATATTGTAGTATCCCCTGGATAATTCCATTTCTTTTTATTTATCTGAATTAAGACAAAATCGTGAACGTCATAGATAATTTGAAAACTGGCGCGACAAATAGCGAAAATGTCGTAGAAAACCGTATTGGTTCACAATTAGGATTTTAGATTTAGATATTAATATCGATGACGACAATGCATGGAGGTAATTAAATACATAGGTAATTTAAAACGACAGCCCATATTATATATTACCACTAGCCAAGAGTGGGTTAATGTGTTGGAAATTATAATTATCATGTTCATCATTATAATAATCATCATTACAACCACCATCGTCGTCGTAATCATCAGCATCAGCATCAGCATTATCATCATCATTATTATTTTTATAAATAATTATTATTGATTACTATTACTAACAGTAACAGTATTATTCTGATCATTAGTGTTATGATTATTATAATTATTGAATGATTATTCCATAGCTGATGTCATATTGTTGATTTCAGAACCAGCGGATCCTGGGGAGTCGATGGACATGAAGAGTTCACCAGCACAAAAACAGCCCGTATCTAGCGGCTTTCAGACTATGTTTAATAGCCGGTTTCCCATTTCAACGAGTTTAGCAATCATTATTTCCGTTTTAGTGATAACATGATCCATGTGGTATGCTGAGGCAAAAGACACTGTGATATGTGATCTCCGTTATAACACTGATGGCGTCGACTCTGACGTCAATTTACCGACGGAGTTCAAACAATGGCGTCTGTATCTTGTTTTACTGCAAAGAATGAGATTGAACACATCGCCAACCTGATCTGGTGCTTGGCTGTTTTACGCGAGTGTGTGTGTGATGGGAGGGAGTCTAGATGGTTTAGAAGCTCCTTTATCAGCGGGACCAGACTGACGACTACGAGATGTGCACTTCACAAATTGCTTCGTCTACATTCCAACACATGACAGTATTAGTGCACGGCGACTTGAACCTTATTTGTCTGACATAGCTCACACAGAGACCTGGAGACGAGACCATTTGCCCAAGGTGGGTTGGTAATTTGAGTGATTAGGATAGTTTCCAGCCCGGTTTAAAACATTGGGCTGATTATATTTGTTCAATACTGAAATAACTATTTAAAAAAATGTTTCCTCATTACAATTCAAATGCTATTTTCAGATTAGACATGCATTTTATTCAGAGGAATGGTGATGTATTCAGGAACTGATGGATACATCACGAAATAAATAGTGTCACAATAGCTGCAGCGAAACGTAATCATCAGCTATTTGAAGATTAGAAACACAAGTGTTACCAACAGTTTATAGATGTACTTTGACATTTTCTCTTCTATCACTTACCAATGAAAATAGCTAGCTTACCAACCCTGTCTGACGGTGACAGAGAGTAATGGCACTGTGATTCCACTGGGCCATTCTAATTAATCAGAAGGAATTAAATTGTCGGTAATCTCGATTGTACGACTATCTGATGATGTCCTGAAATTGCCACTTCCCAGATTTCGTAATCAGTATAAAGTTAAATGCTGAAGTGTTGCGTGACTCAAGTTTCAAGTTTCTTCATTGTTCTGTGTTCTACCAATGGTGGAACATGAGATATACAAATATGTACATGACGGTTAACGTGGTGATTATAACATGTTATAATAATACATCGGAGCAAATATGAGTCCAAGAAACAGTGAGCAAAACCTGTACAATGCTAACTGTTAGCATATTTAATTCGTCAGAATCAGCCGTGGTTCCTGTGTTGTAACTTAATATATCATTGTTGCATTATCTTAATATGAGTGACACAGCGAGTGAAAGGGTCAATTCAGTGAACAAAGAAGCTTTTTCTCAGATTGTACAATGCTATATATTTAATTGTTCAAATTCAGCCGTGGTTCATGTGTTCTACCGTAACACATCATTGTTGAATTATCTTCATTCACCATAAGAACAATCCTGCTATGACTGTTGAGAACACCATTATTCTACCAACGTATTATATTAACATGATGCATGTATTGTAATAGTCTTCAATTGGTTTACAGGTAACATACAGGACTCCAAGTTGACCAAGGACAGCTGCGAGTATGTATTGCGTGAGCAAGAGTGTGCCTCAAGTCTGAACACAGGGCAAGAGTGTGCCTCAAGTCAGAACACAGGGCAAGAGTGTGCCTCAAGTCTGAACACAGGGCAAGAGTGTGCCTCAAGTCTGAACACAGGGCAAGAGTGCCTCAAGTCTGAACACAGGGCAAGAGTGTGCCTCAAATCAGAACACAGAGCAAGAGTGTGCCTCAAATCAGAACACAGAGCAATAGTGTGCCAAGTCAGAACACAGGGCAAGAGTGTGCCAAGTCAGAATACTGTTCAAGTCTAGGTATAGCTACAATGATACGTGTCCAGTCCCGGGAATGTTCATGTCCGCGATCGCAGCCAATTGTTCATATGTTGCACTGACGTGTCATTGAAGCTTCGCGGAACAGCCACACATTATCAGGTCTGAGAAACGTACTGCATCAATCATATCCCACCCCACAGGACATTGGACTATGGGCGTGTCCGAACATGACCATATCGGCAGGAATCATGACTTCACGTGCAATGCTGACCATTGCATTGTTCATTCACGTGTCCACTACTGACGACCATGCTGGACAACAGCTGATCTGGACAGTGGGCGCATGCTATGTACTTATCCATCACGATGCCGTAAACCTAGTGTATATATAGATGTCCTGAGGTCTTTCACAATGTGTAGATTTTCTATATTTTATACCAGGAGCATTGTCTTATTGCGTGTATATATGGGAATCATAACTCTGTGATACATGGAATATGCGGGCATGTTTGTTTTGGAAAAGATTATTTATAGATTCTAGATGTATTCCTATTTTAATTTAGCCATATTGAAATTGCCATATTTTTTAAGATTTCATATCTCCTTAAAAAAATGTCCTGGATAAATCTACGATACAGTATTAATAGTAACAAGCATTGCACGTACAAAGTAAATATGTTATCTATTATTTACATTGATAATGCACATATCACACATATGATATCTACGATTTTTACATGTACAGAAATATTAACTAGATAACAGCAGGATACATACATGTAGAATTTCTAGATAATGTTAAGTCATTTATACACTTACACATTTAATAGGTTATCTATATTGGTATATACACTGCATACACATTCAAAGAGTCATCTATAATGTATTCAATTGCATTAGGCGTACTACTTAGAGTATTACATGTGAATGTCTTTATGTTTGATAGTTCAGACGTTTCAATTTCCTTAAGGCTTATCGTGACATTATTTCCACTATTGCGATTATTGCTATATTCGTGGTTCTGGCACCCGTGGACCACGCCATCCTCTAAAATATAGGACCAATGTCTCCTGATATACTCCACTCCTGGCTTACACCACTCCTGATCATGACATGCGTCGCTCTTGACATGCGCACATCGCCCTGGGCAATCAACCGCCATGTCACTTGTGTCTTGGTCCTACTGAATCAGGATGGGCAATCATTAATACGCTCATAGATTCATCCAGTCAGACGAGACCGCTTTGGCTTAGCTTTATTAATAATATAACGCAAAATTCACGAGACGACGAATTGAACGCCCTCTTTACAAATGTAGTAAGTCTTTATAATATACACCATTGCCGTCTCTTCAGTATGGGGTTAAAGATAAGAGTATTGGCAAGTGTCAGAGACGTGGAGTACGAATTAACCGTCACTTGGTATATGTTTCGAGGATGCTGCCACATGCGCACAAGATTAACGACACCATCACTGCACTCGACTACATGCAACGTCCAATACTGGGCGAGATGCACCACATTGTTGTATCAGTCGCATTGTGGATACCATGGCTCTCACGTACGATACGGCGTAACGCCAAGGTAACCGTATCTTCAACCTTAGCAATGACGTAGTATATATATATGGCTACGGTTGGAGTTGATGCTGTCTAACACGTATGTCCTGTCGTACAGGAGAGCCCAACTTCAGTACATGGATACTGGATGCGTCACAATGTTATAGCTTCTATTTGTCAACATCCATGATTATGTCACATGCAATTTGATACATATTGATCGTGTAAATACGAAATGTGATTCATCTATGAGTATTAACATTATTATGTGTAGACATTGTGTTCTTCCTGTTTTGTCATTGCTGGCTGGTTACGAACATCCAGCATAGCGTGTTCAGCTTGTTGAATACATACAACTTATTGGCAGAGATTGGTTCAGTGTGCAGGTCTCAGGGCTTGGCAGCCCTCCTAGACAGCATTGGTTACAGCTGGACTTCAGAAAGAAAATTCGCTAATATAATTTAGATTTGCGAGTTTCCTGCCTTAAAGTTCTCACGTCAATACTAAAAGAGTTATTTCTGGAAGTACGACCACGAATGAACCTCAGCACTATATCCCCTTAGCGTCAAAACCACACCTGGGTGATAATAAAATAATATAAGTATCGAATTTAGGTACAGTGCCCAGAGCTTCTTAATGTTCTTGGCAACTGACACGTCTAGCCATTATAACGCGCAAAAAAGGACGTGTCACCTCTCTCCTGACCTAGAAAGCTCTCCAGAGACCTATACGTGTCTTTAGGACCTTGAAACATCCATCTGCTGAGCCTGTCAACACCAACCCAGACCTTCTTTACACCCTATATACTCTTGTTATGTAGCACACTGTGCAAGCTAAGCTATTTCAAAGTCATCGATATCTAAAACCAGCATATACATGTATTTTAGTAATTATTTAATGACTTTTGAAATATGTGTGTTGCTGGATGACATCTGCCGTTATGCTCCCCGCACACGGAGAGGACTGCTGAGCACGCTACCACGCGTGGCCGAATGCTCACCGTTTGTGGGGTCTGTGCGGATTCGGCCACGCGTGGCAGAAATTATCTAGTAGTAGTCCGCAAAGTTCTCAGCACAGTCCTCTCCGTGTGCAGGGGGCATTATCGGAATCTCCACCTGGCATTAGGATATCCTGAGTAGGTTTAGAACAGCTATGAGAACATCCGAAATATGCCTCTTCCAATCTACCCGACCTACATCTTGTTACTGACTGAGTACGCCCCATTATAACGTGACATATCATAAATAAATACTTAAATAATAAATAAATGATGCATTTATATAGTAGTGCTGCTTATATAGTCCTCGCCTAAGAGTTAAACTCCATATTCACTCATTCACCGAGTACTCACATGCATTTTAAAGTGAAACTAAATGCAATCGTTATTTATTTTTTAAATATATAATTTTATTCCGTTCGGAAAAGCTACAACATTTGGCATCCTTTGTGTATTTGCAAGAACATGTTTACACAGAGTGCTAATCACTGGAACATATTTACACTACATGAATAAGAAATAACACGGCAATGAACGCCTATTTACTATGCTGGCGATGAATTTCGGTTGCATCCGATTGTTCTAGTAACATTTAACAATCAATGTTCTTCTACTCTCCGGGGCATTTGAATATATGCTCCACTGATTGCAGTCGAAATTACAAAACTTCTTAAACTTTTTTTCCTTGAGAAAAATAAAATATGAGCATACATTGGCATTTACCCTTTGCATGGTATTGAGATATTATCAACTGTCCAATCCAAGGTCGTTCTCTGTACAGTATATGTGTGGTGTCAGTACCATGTCTAAACGTGGGACGTGCATCTGCCATGATAGTAGCTCCGTATTGACACCTGTAGATCCTTGAATACACAGAGTAAATACGTAGACAGTGTGCAACCCTCTAATATGGCAAGTCATAATTAACTCATAAACATGATTGGCACAGCAAGCGATGTTGCACGATGAGTTATGGCCAATGATTCCCCCAGTGATATGGGTTTACATGGAGCAGGCTATTGATCAATAAAGAGTTAATACTGCGAAATACATGTAGCTGGTGTCGTGAACTGTAAAGGAGGGTTCGGAGATACTATGCATTATGCAGCGGTTCCATTCTCCTTAGAGTTTTGAATATTTATTGGTATATAATTCAATATAAATAATTGATGGTATTGATGTTAGCTTATCTAAGATTTATAATCTGTACAAGTTGCGCATGCAGTTAGAGGGATCAGGGAAATATGAGCGTACATAGTGATGAATGAACGGTTGCGTCATTCAAATGTCAAAGACTAAAGTCGGCTAAGAACGTACCGAGTGGCATATCCTTAAATAAAGCATCTACCTGGTCGTTCACACCCTGGTGCTGAACCAGGGTCATCAATTACTTAGTCCTTGGCAAGGAAGAGTGGATTAGGAACCCGTCGCGCGGGTCTCGGGTAATTACATGCTACAGCACGACATTCTGTAGCGTCGATAGTACCTTCTGATGAAGCGGCTATGTCCCTGATGCCAGCTTCCTGTCTGTGACGATCTAGAGGAATTGCTGAAGGTATACCCCATGTACAAGGAGGCGGCAATGTACGTGGGACATGCAATGGCCTCTTACAATTATACAATATGATACGTTTTGTTGGTCGTTTTTTTAAGGCAAAATCTGTGATGTAATGCTGTCACCGTTTACCTTACCGTGGGTCTTCTATGATATTCTAGACTATTAGTGGGAAGAATGATGTATCGTGTCCAATGAAATTCTGAAATGTCCTATGAAGACTAATAATATATCGTCTTCAATGCTATTATTCAATTTACTAGAAATATTGATGCATCGTATTGAATGCTATTTTGAAATTTACTAGAAAGAGTGATGTATCGACGTCTTCAACGTTATCATGCAATTTACTAGAACAATGATATATCGTTTTCAATGCACTATTCTTCAATTCATTAAAATACATGTTGCTAGCTAAGCCATATATAGGCATGTTAGACGATGTTCGTGTTCTTTGAGGTATTATGAGGAGGATTTAAGAACCTACTCCGTGTTAGGAAAACAGAACTTCAATGAGAAGGTGGCATCGCGGGTTCAAGGTTATCTTGGTATAGCACTGCATTCTAAACACCTCTTCCCTCTGCAGCATCAAACTTTGATAGAGCGTGTTCGTTCTGACCGTGGATGTTCGTCAACCGTGAACTTAATTATCACTTGTAGATAGATACCTACATGATTAATAGACAAGTACATCACATACTCCGACTAGCGGAAGTCATGTGTGTTATGTCAGTAGCGTGTAAATAACTGTGGGAGTATTCTTGTACAACAGTCAAAGATCCTAAGGGAATATGTTACAATTACGTAGACCCTTTTCCCTCTTCAGTAGTGTGCCTCCGTAGAGTCCGTACTATACAATGCAGTACACACTATCCGATGTTCAAGTTTCAACAACACTGGTTACTGCATGGATATTGAACATGCATGCAACTTACGTGTAGCATTGTTATAGGCATCACTGCCAATGGCTTTACAGTGAGTGAGTGAATATGGAGTTTAACGTCGCTGCGGGAATCTTTCACCAATTTCCGACGAATGTCTTTACAGCATATACATTGAAACAAGATTGGCGAACATTTCGAGAGGAATAAATATCATGCTACAAAATAAGTTTGCGAATACTTAATGTGAACACAATGGACATTATTTAGTAACATTGGAACATGTACTCTTAATGTCATATGCATCGTACTATGTACAAGACCTGCACACAGCATATTTGTTCTATCAGTTGGAAACACCAACGTGTTGTCTCCGGTCTTACAATAACAATCCAAACCATAGGGTGCGGAGTCGCCGAGTCATGAATAATTGACAAGCGGTTATTAAGGTAATTATCGCAAAACACACATCCTCACCGGCATCCACGAGACTAGTCTCGCCCCATGCCGATCTCTGTTAACGTATGATTTATTTATGAGGTGAAAACGAGTTCCGAACTACTGGAAACTGACTGGATCGCAACTCCAAAGCAAAACATCTCCTTAAAACAGTTGTCAATCGAAACACAGTTGACCGCCGAGCCACAAGGGTATTAATGTTTAAAAGCATGTTATCCTCAAACGGAATCGACCAAGGAACGTTTGTAGCATCTTTGATCGATTCGTCTGTGGAATGCACACACACCGATACAGTTGACTGGATGCTCTTATCGTGTTTTAGTAAGGAAATCCATGTCTAGTTTATGTTAATAATAGCAGTCTGAGATTGAGTTGGGGAGGTCATTGCATTCTTCTGGCAGAAACGTCTCTATCATTGCTAAACTGTGGAAATGAACGTTGGAATGAGTAAAGATACATCGGAGAGATACGGAACAGAACACATAGAGACGGCATCGCTAACTACTCACAGCAGGGATATCAAAGAATGGCATTTGTGCGGCGAGACACAAAGATTAAAGGAACTATTTCAATCCTGTACTAGCTTACATTTGTTTCCCGTATAGCATCCATTACTCGACATTTAGGAACTCATTTGCAAATTATATTAAGAATCAAAGACAAATGTGTTTACACACGTAGCAATGGTCTTACCATTGCCACCCACAAGCGTAACTTTCTTGCATATATATACATACACGAGTCTTCTAAATTACCATTAACCGTATACGATACTGAACGCGTAGTAGGTCCGTTAATTCAGACTGAACACACCTTTTCCCCTACGATTGTCACTACATACATGCATGTACTATTATACACACACTCCCTTTAAGAATCGTAACACTTGCTTATTAATACAGTAATGAGTAGCTAGTAATAAGCGAGAGTAAGCGCCGTGTGTATGTTAAGTATTATCATGGGCAGCACCTCTTCATATTGCCCATAACACGGCCATGTGGTTGAGTAGGCCTGGCGGGCCATATAGCCATTCATATATTCCGGTATGCTCATTATCTCAAATAGTTTGCCTTATCACACTTCTACTGTGAGGATCGATGGGTAACGAGACTAACTAAGGCAAGGATTCACTGACCACGGGTCCAGATAGCCATTGATGCTCTGGTCCGCTTGACCTGGCCGTGAACCCGTGTGATAACATCTCACATTTATTATCTTCTGCTGGCAGTTTCCTGCCATATGGTTTCTTAACAGTAAATAACAGGTTTAAAGTAAGAATGGTAATATTTTATAGGAAGTTTAATCTGTTAAGAAGTCATCGGTTAGAATCATTGCTAAATTCCCAGTAGCATTCATGGGAACAAAGACGGCCATGGCATCGGCAGATTGGTGTGGTCATCAATACAGTACTTGCAATTGGTTGATCAATGTGATGAATTCTAACAGTTCCAATACCTCTAAAATGCTTTAACTGGATCCTCAAACGCTCTAGTAAGTGTAGACCGCAGGCATCTGACACGGAATTGACGTTTGACACACATTGATACGCGTATGTAAGTCCTCGTCGAGAAATGCACGGATATGTGTTTGCTGATAGATACCATTTGAAATTAAAGTTCACAGACAGAACTGGTGTTGCTTTAGAAATTCCTATTAGCTTATTATCATCAAACAAGAACTCCACTATAATACCATTATGAATATTATGAATATAATACCTAACAACAGTGTCGATTATCCATCAGAACGAATTGAAGAAGTTGAAGATAAATCCAATCCTGCTTTAATCTCAAATGATAAGTGTGAAGTCGTAACCGCAACAATTGGTTCACAGAGAGACGTCACGTAATGCCACTGGGTCCAGCCCCTCTCTGATCACGCGTCGTGTCAATCACGTTAAGGTAGAACATTGGACTTGTAACTGTGGGTGTGGACTTTAAACACGGTTCTGCCGAGAACTACCATCTAGGGTTACAACGTGACCAATAATTAGAGATATGTTCTTCTGAATACCCTTCCGACATTAGCGTGGACATATCGATCCATGAGGATGGATTTCAGCTGGAGCCTTCATGGAGGCTGTTATCACTCAACAAGAAATCACAGCATCATTCGGAAGGGCAATTGGTGTTATTCACTTAAGCCTCGCACTCTCCTGTGCATATTTTATGAAGCTCCTAATCAAAATCCTTCGTTTTGGTCGCTTAACCGTCAAAGCGTTGATCTTATTACGATACTATTGTCTTCGGACAACTATGCTCGGTGTTAAATGAAGAGTGCACTGTGTGCACAGTGTCCACAGCGGCATACGCTTCAATACACCACAAATAACGTCTTTGTCTGGTTTCGCGACAAATTTGTATGTTTAGTTGTTTTAGTTTTATTGACCATATACAAGTAAAAGCTATTGCTTGCGAATTCCGTTTGACGTTGAAATCAATCCTAATTTGCGGTTAGCTCACTCAGATACTTTCTGATATATCCTGATAACACAGCCACCCTGCTCAATGCTGACAGCGACAGGAAACCGATGGATTCAGTATGTCGGCTCGCAGTAGAACGTACAGCACGACTACCAATAGGCACGAACACGACTTCCCAGTCTGCTGCTGTACGGAACAATACACTTCGTTGTGTTCGCCTGTACTGAGAGGTCAATGTGATTATTTAAGTGTGCGCTCGGGTAGTGTGCCAGTGTTGCCTCCGGAGGCCTGTCCAGGAGGGTGAGTTTACGCGAGTTCACCCGTGAAATCTCCTTGGAAACGTTCATACTTTATATGTAACGTCACGCGTGAACTCGCGTAAACTCGCCCTCCTGAACAGGCCTCGGGTTAATAGTGTTGTCTTAGTTGCAATCGTGCCGTGTAATTTTCTTCCGATGACATGTACATTATACCCGTGATGTATGTGATGTATTGCAAGAGTCAAATAGACCAATACATCAGGTGTAGACATCCCTAGGGAGTCCAGCCAACAGGTTGGGACTATGTCGGTTGTATCTTTCAGGATTCCTTAGTGTGTGGACACGTTAGACATATGGACAAATTGCAACGATCACCTATTGAAGTTGCAATGACCTTCTACAGGAACATCCTCTGACTTATTTTCATTAGTCTTGTGCTATAGTGCAGGCTATTGTAGGAATATTGACACGTAGACATGGCATTCTCCCAACTCTTCTCTGAACAATACCACTGGTCAATGGCATTCAACCAATATTTCATTCTGCATTATTTGTTGGGGGAGCCGGATTTCGCATCAGACAACATAAAAGAAATGTCGACTGGAAGTCACGCCCGTGGGTACGACACCTTATCAATCGTAGACAACAGTAGGTTATGGGTGCATCCTCTCCTATCTGCCATCCTTGATGCATTCTTGCGCTGCCTCGTGAATATTACACTGCAACATAGATGCTGGTTCTGGTCTCACGGTTATGCAAATCTAAATAACCTCACTGAAATAATGTGGACAATGGACTGCCTCTACCTAATTCACTGTCACATTGTATAATGCTTGTCTATGCGTCTTGGAAATGATGACTAAATGATAATATAAAACGTTCATGACTGAAATTGGATTTCCATGTATAAAATGCATGCATATAAGGCAGGTCTTATTTATTTATAGATGTAAAGTACGCATCCAAATGCAGGTCGAATACTAAGGCTATTGTTCTGAAGGCTAGTTTCATGAAGATCAGTCTGATATTTGCTAGATGTATCACCCAGACAATAAATGTCGATTAGACTGAATTCATTTGTGTCCAATTTCCAATTCCTGACAATATATTAATACAACTGCGTCTCCAGATGCATATTAACCGCGGTGTTTTTTGGCGATTGGCATCCTCGCAGAAAACATTAGGACCGCATCGCATGTCTGGACACGGCGGAGTTACAGCTAGTTGAGTGATCGTTTGTCTGCCAGTAGGTTAGGGGTGTTAGAACGCAGAGGTAAGACTTGAAATACATGTATATACATTCTGGTCCACGGTTGGTTCCAAGAGGCAATTCTTGAAGAAGTGTTCCAGTGTCAATGTTTGATAAATTATTACGATGGAACGGTTACCGGTACCACTCACAGAGAGATAAGTGCAGTGCACTATATACGTGAACCGATTCTAAATCGTATTCATCATGAATTTATAAAATCGTGTGAACTATATTCAGCTGTTTGTCCTAATAATGTGTCCCGTTACAAACACCTCAAATGTGCTTAGACATGTAGATAGTTCGGCATATTATATAATTACTAAAATGGTTATTGCAATCAAATACTGTTATAACAGTTTGGCATGGCCTCTGCTGAGACACCTATTTGGCAGATTATATCGGTAAATAATAAATATACTTCAAGGGATGAATACAAACTTTAAAAAGTCCAATTTTCAGGAATTTGTATGACCTAAACAATTATTTACATAAATATTCTCAACGTACTGTCATGCAAAACCAAGTTTTAAATAGCACAGACACAGTTAAAGGAACATAGTAGGTGTAGATCATGATCAACACTATAAAGTTAGTAACACGATATCTTCCAACAAATGTTTCTCAGTGACGCTTTAACGAGACTAATAAGAATTATCTTAGACGCACAGTTAATAGTGATTGTAAGTGTGTGTGTGTGTGTGTGTGTGTATGTGTATGTGTGTGTGTGTGTATGTGTGTGTGTGTGTGTGTGCGTGCGTGTGTGTGTGCGTGCAACTCGCGTTAAACTCTACCCAGCCCAGCACTATCGTAGCCCACATATATCAATGCATTTAATCTATTAATACATATTTGTAAATATTACAAACTATAAAGGAAACATAAAGTAAAATCATTATTTGTGATTCTATTTTCGTGAGGGTATCATTTTCAGAGCAGATTCTAATTTAGAGTTAAGTCCGATATAATGGAATTCAGTCGGTTACTCAACATTCATAGCTAGAAAATAATCTTCCAAAATATTGATTCCGAAAACCCCATTATTTCATCTTGAATTGTCATCTGCCGGGAATCCTCGCTTCATTACGCCGCCCTAATCTTTTCTAGAGGAGTCCCGAATTGAAACGTCGTTTTTGATTCGCTGTCTTTCCACCAGGGAATACGACCAATCAGATGACTGCTTTTGATTATTTAACAACTCAATATATTATAATGCCGCTTGTTCTGTTCTCATAGACAACCCACAAAGCTCATAAATCTACAGCAAAAGGATCAGCTGAAACTTGGCAAGCCATCACAACGTCACAATGTTCAATATATTACATTTGTATCGATAGGGGCTGTCCAATCTCGTTGAGACAACTTTCAAACCCACTTCCGGTGGCAAATTTTTTTCATTTAGTGTATAATAATAGTAAACATTGCTAATAATCATTTACTCCCTAAAGCAGATCCTTGGGGATTGGGGATGTGTCATAGAGGAAATATTCTGCATTTAGTGATTTAAAGAAAGCTTATATACCAATTGTATTTCCTAGGTTTGGATACTATGATAATGACAATATATGATAATGAAGTAACGCACGTCACAGAGCATGCGCATATAGACTAAAAGGGAGACAACT
>JAVCKZ010054038.1:0-16999 GCA_034780755.1 Lepetodrilus elevatus | reverse complement strand
TAAATTCTAAAAATTCGAACAGCCGCAAATCTAATTATTTTAGAGCGTACGAATAATTAGAGTAATTACGGTATGTTCTGGATATCTCTGTATTTCATAATGATAATATTAAGTATCACTTGTGACTGCATGATGATGCATTTTTGTATATATATTTATTGCTTTGCTTTGCATCACTGCGGAAATACATCATGGCTTATCAGTTTAGGGCAGAGGAAACCCACAACATCCATAACACTGATTCGGAGTGCACATTTTTTATTGAAAATTTGGAGTTGTTGGCATCTCTGCTATGATCACTGGCTGGTACTGCAGTCTACATGCATGGACATTTTCTCAGAATTTGCTAATTTATTTGTGACCCCAGGTTTCAATTTATTTACCCTGGACATGACTTGGGCCCGTAGTCCCAACACCCCAGGCTTTTTACCCTTGAAATCACAATTTGTCTTGCCACGCCTGGTACTGATAAGACTTATGGATGTACACACTTAACCCCCTCCCTGCTGGAATAGGCAAAAGCACTGCTTATTAGGGCATCTCCAGTTGTCTTCAGCAGGGAGAGGGTTAAACCCAATACAACATGACATCATACCTATAAATAACTCCATCATAATTTTATGAATATTTCAGGCCCGAGAAGAGCAGGCAGCTCGAGATCAGCAACAATGGCTGCAGATGCAGCAGGCTCTTCAGCAACAGCAACTACTGCAGATGCAGCAACAGCAACCACCGCCTGCAGATACTCAGGACGATTACTCGTAGCAGAACCAATCATACATTATGTTGTTTTTTTTACCTCGTTCTGGCGTCCCGGCTCGACAGACTGTCGACTTGCTCACAATCATCGCTCATTGGAATTTGACAAAGACACAAGAATTTGCTCGCAAATCGAGAAAAATTCAGCGATTTTTACAGCAAAGTGTTCTTGAAGCAGGGAATCCTTCAACTTTCCAGTGGAATTTATTTTCATCGTTTTCATTCCAACATACGAACATCAAACCTCGGTTTTGTGCAGAGGTCAAGTGGATATTCATAAGTGATAGGACATTTCACAGACATGAGTGATTATATTGGAGATATATTTTTAGAACAATTCCAGTGAGAAGAGCAGATAACTCTAAATTCCTCATTTTTTTTCATTCCTTCATATTGTTCATAAGGGATATCGTATATATATGGAATGAGTTTTAGAGATTTTGGATATTTTCGTTTACTGTTGAATTTGTTATTAACTGCATGGAGGGCCGCTAGCCCATATAGGAAGTATGAATGAGTATGTGTATATGCAATAGTGGATTAATCATTAGGTGACAGGTGACACATGATACTGTAAATCATGAAATTAATGCGTCACTAATTTAACTCGACCTCTAGATTTTAGACGTAAATGCGACACCAATAAAATGTGAATGGCCATGTCTCCATACATGTTTTCCTCCAAGTCTTACCTTTAACGCGCAGCAATTAAATGCGGCAATACAGCAGTAGCATTTATCGCATTAATATTCTGCTTGCATCAATTTCATGATTTACGGTAGATATATTGATGAATAAACATGCAAGATGACACCACAAACACATATGTAAGTGCTTTGCAAATATTTGCAATTGCTCGTTGCTATAGGATGATTATTATATAGGATATAAGTATTAGATTAAAAGTTGGCTGTTTGTGAATTTTGGAAGTTTTTCCAGTAAATATTGTTTAATTTTAAAACATTTAATTTGGATGAACTTTTAACAGGTCCAGTACAAATATATTGACCCCTTGACAAATAAATCATCAGAACTTGCCATCTGAAAGCTTTAACCATCTCCATGCTGGAGGCAACTGGAAATGCCCTAAAGAGCAGTGTGTCTAATCCAGCAGTGAGAGGGTTAGTCTGTCAATCCAAATGTTGATAGATTTTGATAAGAAGTTTATTATGATCTGTTGCTTTGTACACCATAATGACAAGCTCGTCGATTCCAGAATATAATTGATATGCAAAAGTAAGCCCCAAATGACAACGTGACAATTAGAGAGACATTAGTATACGTTATTTACACCATTTCAATTGATATGTCATGCTGGACAAGCATTCTGTTTGTAGTCGTCATTCACAAATTCTGTCTGCTATGTAAAAGAGAAACATAATTAATTCATTTTTGTTTGACATATAAATGTACTGATTACTGCCATATTGTTTCTGTTTCTTCATTCAGTATTGGTTATTAGCTTGACTGAACTTTGTTTTGGCCAGGCACTTCAATATCGATACAAATTAATCCTCGCTACAAATACTCTTCTGTTCTTGTGTGTATTCTGTAACATAAACCAGGGGTGTGTTCAAAGAGACCAGGGCTTGCAAGCAACTTACCAAACTAGCCACTGTCTCAAGAGTCATATAGGCTGTATATGGGACAGGGAACCAGTTTAGCTAAGCACCCAGTTTAGCGGAGCCCATTGAATGCACCCAAGGTAATATGCTTATGTTATGAGAATAGGCTTCAACAAGTAATGGTTCGGTAGTTGTTGCAAATGTGTGAAAGATTCAGTAGAAACATGAGCTAGCGTAACAATCTTAACCCTTGAAATTTCAAATGTCAATGACTGCATTCTTTGCAATAATGCAGTCATTCATAGGGGCCTATTCTCGAAACATTCTTATGATCGTAAGACAATCTTAGCAATTCTTATAGTATGGCTACGAACTGTTCTTAGGCTAAAAGGTTTGTAAGTACGTTTCGAGAATAGGCCCCCAGAAGTTCATACCTAAGCAGCCCTGTGTACACTGGACACATTTTTCCAACATTTTTCCAACATTTGTTGTTACAAGACCATGTTGGGAAAATGTGTCCAGTGTACACAGAGCTTAAGGGCATAGTTATTTGATTTCCTGAAAAATCCATAAACAAGGAAATCATGTTAATAACCATGGCCTAAAAGAGAAAACAACTAATATACATGCATTTCTGTATTTCAAGCGTATACATATACATAAGATACAAATTATATTTCATGATTCATGCAGACATTTGACTCCTGGTCATGTCCGTATGTTAATGTGATAGAGGTCAAGGTCACTGGGTTTGATTTCTGCTGGGGATTTGCTCATTGGGTCGTTCCCGTTGTGGGACTTTGGGAACGCAATGACATCTCGGATGCTGTTGGCATCACACATGATGGCCAGTAATCTGTCGACACCTGTAGAATATATCAGAAAGTAGAAATTAATTGTGAGATGATGAGTCGATAATATATCGAAAGCTATAGAGTAGATCAACAAAATAAAATATGTTTGTATTATTGTCACCAAGTTTCCAATTCTTCAACCTTCTGAACAATGCTTGCGTATGGATAAAATATTCCTGCTGTAACGTAAAGAAACTAATCACCAACTGAACAATTGAGTAATAGAACTACTTGCCTGCTCGTTTGTTTTTAAATGGTTTAAAGCCACTTTCAAGATTATTTCACTTTTATCATGGCTTGTCAGTTAATTGCAGGAGGAATCCCTCAACATCCGTAGCGCTGAATGTTGCAGTAAACATGCGAGCACCTGCTGGTACTGACAAGACCAAGGATTATAACTGCATTGCCACTCTACACTCAGTGCATGCTATTAATATCACGTCAGAAAGTTATCTTTTGTGAACATCGATGCAGGGCTCCCAAGACGGGATTTGAACTCCAAAGTTGAAATGTTCTACCGTTGTGCTACACTTGCCTAGAGCTATTCCTCCATGAGGTGGACACCCAGAATCTAGGGCAGACAGAAGATGTTCAAGCTCCTTGGCATCCTCCTGAAATATGATACAACATCAGAATATCTCGTCTTAAAATTAATTACAAAATATTCCCAAAATTTACTGCCACAATCACCAATACTTTGTCGCAATATTGTCCTAAAACATAATTATCTTGAAATACACAACAGCATCATACATTGATTTTACAACCTTCTGACCTAATGTACTACTAGTAGTATATGTTTTTTTGTGAGATAAAAAATAATTAAAAATACAATATGAAAATATTGAAAACCAATGGGGCCTGTGGTAAATAAAGCTTGTTGCCAAATATACTGTGTAAAATCACATGTATACTTTGACCATGAAATATGATTGTATGCTGTTAACCCTTTCTCTACTGGATTAGGCACAGGTACTGTTCTTTATGGCATCTCTGGTAGCCTTCAGCATGGAGGGGGTTAAAGGGCATGCAGTAAGTACCTTGAGGACATTTTCAAGAACGTATCTCTGTAGACTGGAGTTGTGGATTCGTATTGACCCTCCACCGACCTCTGCCCCGTTCAGAACCAGGTCATAATGTTGACTGCGGACCTATAACATACATATATGTCATTGTTGTTTTTTTAGTTGGGGTTTAGAGTCACTTTCTAAGATTATTTCACTAATATCACGACTTGTCAGTTTAGAGCAAGAAATATGCAACACCCGTGAAAATCCGATTCTGCACATTCTAACTTTCACTTCAACAATACAAATGTGAACAAGCCTGTCAAATATGTGACCAACAAAATAAAGTGACATAATAGACAGGAATTCTCGGATTTGAAGTTGGATGTGGACAAATTAAATATCTCCATTTATTATATTTAAAAAATTACATCCATGTTTGGGGCTCATGAGTTGTGGGTCAGGAAAAATATTATGTATTGCTGTAAAATAATGTACCTTGTGCGGGTGTGTGTAGACCAGCGGTTCATCCTCAGGGACAGGAGCAGTGAATGGATGGTGGGCGGACTCCAATCCCTCTAAAACAGGATGTTAGTAGAATAACAGTGGAGCGCATCATATGCTGAGCAGAATAAGAAACGCAACAGACATATAGATTGGCCATAGAAAGTCGCTTTCTAGAATCTTTCGTAGCGCTGAATGTTGCAGTAAACCTGCGAGCACTGGCTGGTACTGACAAGACCAAGGATGATAACTGCATTGCCACTCTACAGTCAGTGCATCCTATCAATATCGCATCAGAAAGGTAACTTTCGCAAGCATTGATGCCGGGCCCCCGGGACGGGATTCTTTGTTAGTCCCAGTTCTACAGAGATATTATAAACTTGGAAATGGATCAGTGTTAGAAACCTCCATAGGTCCAATGTTAATGGTGGTCAAATCTGTAATTTGTAGGGGTGGTTCCACATATAACTTTAAACACTGGTCTAAGTTATGGTCTCGTAGTAGATATGACAGATATGACAACACAAATTGGTGAAATTTCCATGTTTTCTTTCAAAACCTGTAAAACTGTTTTCACGTTCGTACCTTGTCCGTCCTCTCGAGGCAGGAACAATGGGAAGTCTACCACCCACAGGAAGTTGAATGACCCCGGCGACCGCACCGGGTGACCTGCAACAGAGGGTCACGTTGATGTTACCATGGTTACAGTAGTCGCAACCTTGGTTACAGTAGTTGTTGTTATCTTGGTTACAGTAGTTGTTGCTTTGGTTACAGTAGTTATCTTAGTTACAGTAGTTATCTTGGTTGCCATAGATGTTACCTTGGTTACTGTAGCTGTTACCTTGGTTACTGTAGCTGTTACCATGGTAACGATGATATCAAATTATATTTTGTACGGAGAGTGGATTGTGGGTCTGGTTATAGTGGAAGGATAACTACTCTTAGTGAGTTATTGTTTTACGTCGCAGTGGGAATCCTTCACCCATATGCCATTCTTTAGTAGGAACTTCTGACAATTTAAGTTGATATTAGTAAATATAATAAATAACCAGTCTAAATCTTATATTATCGTTCATGAACAGATAATTTTCAACCAAATCAGACCATTGTCAACCAAAACAATAAGAATTCTATTTAACCCTCTCCATGCTGAAAACAACCAGAGATGCCCTAATGAGCAGTGCTTTGGCATACTCCAGCAGGGAGAGGGTTAAATGTATGGTTCACATGGAAATCAATTTCCAGTATACTATGATAAAACAATTATCTATTCAATATCTCCAATAAAAACATTTTGAACAAAATAGTATTGGCATACAATAAAAAAAAAACTGTTGTTTTAACCCTCTCCCTGCTGTATTAGATACAGGCACTGCTCTTTAAGGCATCTCCGGTTGCCTCCAGCATGGGGGAGAGTTAAACTTACTACGAATCCTCCCTCCGCTATCGACTGCACTGAAGGAATGCTAGTGACTGTATTGTGACGTCATTCACTGCAGAGATTCCAGGCTATTTGAGTCCAGGGCTGGGCTGACCCGACTGGTGTGGTACTAATTAACCCACTAATTACACACAGGCAGGGCTGGAGACACCAGACAGGCCGGCTGTAGATTACTGCATGTTTCTGTCATGGGCCGCCACTCTGGGCCCAACACATCCACTGCTTTAATACATTTTATATCGTGCTCAGATCACCTTTACTTCCCAATGATGCAATATCACACATTTCTTCTTTTTTTAAATATGATTTTTTTTTCCCATTTGTTTTCCTACTCATTTTTTAATAACCTTTCTGCATAATCTTACTATTAGTACATGGCAAACAAATCAATAAACATTACATGGCAAGGAATCCATGGATTTTATCCAAAACTGTTTCAAATGTGTTAAAACATAACAACAAGCATGGAAAAGTTTACATTTTGGAATGGGTTAATTTTCTAACCAGTTTGGGACAAAATTATGATAATGTTCATCCTGTTACCTTTATCCTGAAGAGTATCGGCACACGCTAGTCTCACTTTGCCCAAAACTGTGTGCTGAAAATATAAAAATATCTGTCTTGCATTTGTATTTAAATAAAATGAAATTCGTATATATTTTGTTAAATCAGTTATACTAAAAAGTAATTTATGTTCTTCATGCTACATAAAACAAGGGGAGATTATTTATAAACATTTTCTAATTTCTATCATTTTCTAATTTCTATGCTGTTCTGTGTCCTTGACATTTGACCTTTCTATCAAAGCACTGAATTTGGATATTTTGCTATAAATTAACTAGCAATAGAAATTATATACATGTATAACATGTATAAGCCAATTCTATAAACACTTAGTGAAATAGGGTTTATAATAATTTATACTTTTTCTTTTAATGTTATAATTTTTAATAATTTTGAGATGCACCAATCTACAGGTACTTACGGGATCGTGACCTGACCCGGTTGCCATGACAATGACATCACCTGGTTGGGCACTGAGGCGGTCTGTTATGGAACGCGTCATCTCGTCATCCAGGGATTTGGCCACGCCTCCTTGCCAGCTTTTGTCGTCTCGTACCTTTACTGTCATCACCATCTACAACAAATAAGAAAACCCATCTTAACATCCTTGACCAGAAAACTCATCATAACATCCTTAACACAGAAAACCCATCATAACATCCTTGACACAGAAAACCCATCATAACATCCTTGACACAGAAAACCCATCATAACATCCTTGACCAGAAAACTCATCATAACATCCTTGACCAGAAAACTCATCATAAAATGCTTAACACAGAAAACCCATCATAACATCCTTGACACAGAAAATCCATTATAACATCCTTCAGACATAAACTCAGTTACTGCTAATATGCTATTTCATACATTACATCTCTGACGCTTAGGAGATAAATAAAATGGTGTTTTGAAATTTACTGGTGTATTTGATAATGGCAAATTTCATTTGAACCCTAGCCACTTGCAAAGCCTCAAATTTTGCTTACTTTTATCAACAACTAGGATAATATTAATATCAAGACACTAGATGGAAATTCTGTAAATATTACATGTCAATAATGAATATGTGCATTGATCTAGCAATACTATGAGGAAAACCTGCAACATATCCGGCTACAATGACAGAAACTTATGAAAACACAAACAAAATAAGCATGCAGTCCAAAAGAACAAAAAATACCATTGACGACACCTTTTATCATTACCCAGTGATAGAAATTAACTTTAAAACTTACTAGCCCGAATAGAAATACAAATAACAAATGTTATGCATTTCTAGGCCTTAGCATAGCTTTAGCATTGGGAGAAATGGCCTGGGCTAGCTGGCAAGTGTTAATTTCAATCCCTGATTACCAACCTCTATTTAAAACTTTCCCCCAATTTTAAAATAAATACAGCTATCCAATTATTACTATTAATTACCAAGCAGATTTTAATTTTCATCTCCTCCTATTATTAAGGATACATCTAATGAGCAGAGAGCCACGCGACTGTGATAGAAGGAACCCGATGCTTGCAACATGAGCCGCCATGCTATCTGAGAGGTCAGAGGTCGCGCCGGTCTGTCAGCCTGCCTTGGGGGGCGGGGCAGATCTGACCAAACAACTGCATGGTCTCTTAGTAGTGTGTCTTGGGGACATGATTGTACTCTGGTTGGATTTCAATAGGATTAATACAAATATTTCAGGTAAGGTTTTCACTTTAATTTTCGACACAGGAAATATATGATGTATAATAATTTTATGGAAATTTGTCAATAAATCTTAACAATTCAAGTTGATAAATTGTGACATGAAAAAATGGAGAGATTATGGTCAATACTTATTATTCAAAGTCATGCAAATACATTTATTTTTTAGTTGTATGTGATATAACCCTCTCCCTGATGGTTTAGGCACAGGCACTGCTCTTTATGGCATCTCTGGTTGCCTTCAGCACGGAGAGGGTTAATGTTTTAAAAGTTACAATTGAATAAATTTAACGAAAATGAGTGGATTTGACAGTAAATATTGCTAAACATTAATAAAAAATTATTGTTTCACACAAATACATTTATTAAACCATAACTAGTCTTGAAATGATGCAATTTTCCAAAGTGTCAAATCATCTTTCTCGAACTTCTTGCACAAGGATACACCCTGCATTCTACTGGTAAATCATCTTGTGCTATCTAATATACTAGTACCCAGTTGCAATGTAACATCTATGTGTGTAGTAAAGAACTGAGTTGTAAATTATACAAACGACTCACAGAAAAAAATGCAAATAAAATAGGTCTGAGGTTATGTGCATAAATTAGAATTTTAATAAGTGTTGGTGCGAAAAGTTTCCTGATGGCCTATGAAAATCAAGGTCAAGATATCACCTGTATATATGGTGCCATATTTTTAGAATGTCTAAAATCCCTAGTATAATTACTTAGAAAAGGATTATAATAATAATAATAATAATAATAATAATATAATAATAACAACAAATCTTTAACTCTCTTTATACTGGGGTAACTCAAGATGCTCTAAGAAATTGACCTGTTAACCCCCCTCTTTCCTGAATTAATAACAACCATGGCTCTTTGTGGCATATCAGTTACCACTGACAGGAAGAAGGTTAAACACTATACTCCCACAATTAACAGCACTCATCAATACAGTTATAGAACGTTTATTGGATTACACTCATGAAACTGAATCAGTACAGTCTACAGCTAGACAGATGGTTTATAGCAAACTCTCACTTGTAAGGCCATATTCATAGTTATTCGATTCCCTGGATTACGGTTCCGCAAACTCGATTTTATTTTTCATGTTTGGAAAATATTTGTATTTATTTTATTCCACGGTCAGTGGTAGTCGTTAGAAAATATTTATAATAAATGGTGAAGGAACACACATGAATAAACCATTATTGAACATGAACAAAATTATCACTGAAAAATCTGTAAACCGTGGAATCAAATAACTATGGCCTAAACTGCATATTAATATATTATACACATATACATTACTGCACAGTACATGGTACAAACAATTGCTCAGGGATTAAGAGTAACTATAAAATGACATTATTATTCACATGCTAAATTGATAGCTGTATAATTAGTACTGGGAGTACATGTGATATTGTTCATAAATGGGCCCGCTAACGAGCCGTGAGATAAGCCATAACTAATTAGTAATAACGAGGTTGGGGACACCGTGTTTTCAGACACTTAATATTACTGGTGGTATCTCCCTGATAGGGATAGACAAGATATAAATACATATTTTTAATCCAAAAATAGAGATGTATCGCCCTTATTATTAATTCCTGCTGTACATAATAATAAATATACCAATACCAGATAGTAACATATATTTGTCATTCCACAAACAATTAGAAAATAATTACAATTTTTAATATACATGTACCTAAACTGATTCTCCATTTTATTTTAGTATTTTTTAAATTATGGTTTTGAGCCACTTTCAAGATTCTTTCACTTATACATCACAGCTTGTCACTTTATGGTAGGAGGTAATCCGTAATATCTGTTGTACTGACAGACCAAGGATAATAGCTGCATTGCCACAGTACAGACAGTGCATCCTATCATTTTAGTCTATTCTCAATATCTTGAATTCAGGTTACACAATTTATTTAACTTTTAATAGAAAATTTAGAGGAGTAAACATAATGGTGTACTTGTAAAAGTAGATACATTTCTGTCATGGTACACTTAGAATACTGGATTTTGTTTGAATTATTTATTTATTGAATAATTCTTGATTGATCAGATTTATTTTTATGATGAAAGAATACTGAAACATCAACATCATTATTAAATGCTAGTTGCAGACATTGTAACTGAAAAGAATATACTGACTTTAAAAAAAGACAAACATATTTATTCCCTAAAAAGTACATGTATATGGATAGTGATTTGCTGGTAGATAACATTTTCACTTTTCAAATGAAAATATAATTATAGGATTCAAAATTAATATCCCTTGTTATCCATGGTCACAATAATATCAAAATTAAATTTCATGCCAATACTAATAAGACATGTAAACCTCAGGATATCGTTTATCGATGCTCTTGTGTCTACTAACAGACCATGACATCCTCATAGTGGTCTCTAATACATGCCGGTTGAGTGCGATATAGCCTCATTGTGGATATAAGCGCTTCATAAAACGATACCCTGACCGCTATTAAAATTCCCTTTTATGCACACAACCTCTGATCCTTTTTATTTGCATATTTTTCGTCTTTTATTTTCAGGCCGACACCCAAGTCTGTTGAAACAACATGGAGAAAATCCTGCTGATATCCCTGTTTACGATCGTAATCACATCCCTCAGTTCAGTCGATGCTGGGTGCCCAGACTTTTGTCAGTGTCTGAACAGAAACACCTTGATCACGTGCACGGATCACGTCCTGTCTGACCCTCCCCGCCTGCCGACCTCAGCCCTCGAGGTCGACCTCCCAAATCTGTACCTCGGCCCGATCCTCAATGCCTCCTTCAGCTACATGCCTGGACTCTCCCGTCTGGATCTGTCCCGGAACTACATCGTCCGCATCTCCACTCACATCTTCCTCGGCCTCCAACTCCTGACCTCGCTCGACCTCAGCCACAACCGCATTCAGGACCTGGAGGTCGACCTGTTCCTGGACAACCGGCAGCTGGAGGTTCTCGACCTCAGCCACAACGCGATGACCTCACTGAACAGCGTGTTCTACCGCAACCTCCCCAATCTGAAACAGCTGAAGTTGGTGGGGAACAACTTCTTCCAGCTGAAGCTGGGACTGCGCTTCCAGGTCCTCAACCAGCTGCAGCTGCTTGATCTGTCCCAGAACGACTTCGGCGACGTCAAGGACGACGCCTTTGAGAACATCGACCAGTGGAGTGGTAACATTCGGAGGACGCTTCGTTTAGTGAACTGCTCGATCACGTCGGTCGAAAACGGGACATTTGTTCCATTCCGCGGATTGTACGATTTGGATTTGACAGGGACGAAGACTCTGAAAGCTGATAATATTTCCGTGATTGTGAAGGACCTTCAACACACGTATACCAAGAGGCTGCACGTGTCTTACCTTGGACTCACTAACATCGACACTCTCTTCACAGGAGCTCCGAAGCTCTCCTTGGAATACCTCAACATCTCCCATAACAACATCGACGGCATGTCGTCTGACGCCTTCAGTCATCTAGGCTCGCTGAAATACCTCGACATCAGCTACAACAAGATGAAGCTCTTCCCCGACGCCTTCTCAACGCTGTCCAACGTTCACACTCTGGACGTCAGTCACAATGTCCTGAAAGCCTTCAACGGGACGTCGGTCTCGCAGCTGTCCAGTCTTCAGGTCCTCCTGGCAGGACATAACCAGTTCTCTGAGAGGTCTCAGGTCCAGGTGGACGACCTGCAACACCTCCGTGTCCTTGACCTCAGCCACAACAACCTCCCAGCTCTGATAACGGCTGGGGACAACGCCAAACTGGAAGAGCTGATCCTCTCCGGGAACAACATCTCCAGTCTGGACACGATGCCAGAATCTCCGAGCCTCCGGAAACTGGATGTCGGCCGGAACAAGCTGACCAGTCTCGGGCCGTACATGTTCTCAGCCGCGGTCAACATCGAGACGGTCGACTTCAGCAACAACCTCATCTCCGTCGTCAACCATCTGGCTTTTCTGCCCAACTCTACTAACGCCTATGTCATCGATCTGTCCGGCAACCAGTTGAAATCCGTCCACTTTGGAGGCTGGGCCAGCGCTCGGGTTCTCGACCTCTCCAAGAACCACATCTCTCTCCTGGACTTTCACGCCTTTCAAGGAATGAACGACCTGGAAGTGTTGGATTTGTCTTCCAACGCTCTGGAGGAGGTCCATGACAACACCTTCAAGTACCTCATCAATCTGAGGACCTTGAACATTGCGCACAACAGACTGGAGAGCAGCGTTAAGAATCCCAAAATCAAGGAAACCTTCGCCACCCTGGTGGAACTCCGGTCGATAGACTTGAGTTCCAACAACATCACGTATCTGGATCCCAACGTCTTCGGTGACAACGGAAACCTCGTGAACATATCTCTCGCCCGGAACAAGTTCTCCACCATCTCTCCGAAGATATTTGAGAAGATGGGATTTCTCGAGAACCTGGACATATCGGGAAATCCATTTATCTGCGACTGTGCCATCCTTCCCTTGGTGAAATGGCTGAAGAGTCGAGATGGCAGCCTCTACCATAAAACTACCAAGAGTCACAGGTGTGTCGGGCCCTTCTACAGAACCTCCAAGGACATATTCGATTTTGAAGTCACGTTCTTCGAGTGCGACGAGAACCTTCTGAACCTGATCGTGTTTGGAAGTCTGGGACTCTTGACCATCATCGTGGGCATCGTGGGCACGGTGGTGTGCCGGTCCTACCAGAAATGGAGTGAGGGGATCATATCCGAGAAACGTCCCACCAAGAAGGATCACCACAGTCGTCACAAGTCAGACAGGAAGCAGCAGAGGATCGCGGAGGAACTGCCTTTTGAAGTCATCAATGAGTTGGATCATTCGCTGAAGACCAAACTGTGGGAACAGAACGGGACGAGACACGTCGCTAATGGAGGCCTTGTTTATGGAAAACATAAATCCATAAAAAATCACCGCGACATGGCGGATGGCAAAGAGAATAAGCGAAGCAGGTCTAGATCGCAGTCGAGACATGTGGATGAGAAAAGGTCGAGGTCAAGGTCAAAGAGCAAAGATAGGTCGAAAAGTCACGAGAGATCGAAAAGCCACGAGAGGGACCGAATGAATAAACGAGACAAGGAACAGATCCGTAGGTTTGAGAAGGAGCTGCAGCAGACTCTAGCCCGGTACAACCCGCCACGTCGTCGCCATTACGATCAGAGGGACAGATGGGCCACACTGGGCCACTGGGACTGGGTCAACAGGCGAGACTATAACCCGGAGCGGGCTGACCGTTTCTACACCATGCCGTCCAACCGGAGACGCCAACAGACTCTGCTGGATGACCGGGAACCCGCCAGGAAGATCTCCAGTCGGGGATCGAGGCCAAGTCTGGGGAGACTACTCCCGGCGCGAGACCGCTCCCCCGAGGCGAGGGATTACTCTGCCCGCCTCCGGAAGATCTCCCCGGCGTACAGGTACGACGTCGTGAGGGTCCGTTCTGACGACGACATACGACGTCGTGAGAACGCGCAGCCCTACCAGAAACACTACCGCAGAACCCCTGACGTCCTCTATCCTCGGGAAGTGAGGAAATCGGTGCACCGGTACGAAGAAGCTGTGATGGCTCGACCAAGGGGAGATAAGCGGAGGTACGTTGAAGAGGAACCGGGGAATATTTTATACGTGAAACCAGAGGCTCCTAAGCTTGCCAGCAGACGAACAGAGCGAGAGTATGTATCCTTGCCGTTCCCAGACGTCCGAGAGAGCAGGAACCGGGGATGGGAACAGAGGCCATCCAACAGAGGATGGGAACAGAGGCCGTCCAATAGGAGATGGGAACAGATGTCGTCCCAACCTGACCTTGAATTTGTCAGACATGCGCGTCAGGATACAAGGATATCACAGCCAGACCTGCGAGACGAATCTCGCGTTGGCCGGCGTTCTGCTCCTAAAGCCTCGCTTCCATTTCTCGAGAGGGAAGAAGCACGAGATCAGGAATCTGAGTCAAGGTCAAGGCCGTCTTTGCAATGTTCCAGAAGCCGCAGCTATGGTGATATCGACTTCCAGAAAAAGAAGGGTAGATACGAGCAGGACGAGGCTGATGAAGAGGGACAACTACGTTCAGTAAGGAACAGACACGACAGTGTTACACCCGGTTTGGATCAAGTTGACATGCGAGACGGTTACAATGACCGCAGGTCGCAGGTCAATAGTAATCGGATACATGACCCTAGGTCAAAGGTCGAGGTGGAGATTCATAAAGAACAACATTGTCAAACTCCTGAACCAGACTATCCAACAGATAACCCAAAACTCACGGAATGGCTGTGAATTTCTCATGTCTGTTTGGCATGCATGTGACATTTAAAATATACAAATTACACTCTCTAGCAACAGCAATATTTGTAAATAAATATCATCTCGTACCCTTTTCAAAGAAATCAAATGTTACTTTCCATTCCAATATTGTGCTGCGAACTTATATTGACATCTTCAGTAGTGAATGCCATCTCAACCTCACAAGGAGTATACAACATGAATTAGTTTTCATTCTCTGTAATTGTGTGTAACATTAACCCTTGTACTACTGATCCGGTGGAAAGACATGCCATGGTAGTTGTGTAACATTTTAACAATTTATATACTCAACAAAATTAATTAAGGCCCAGAGCCCATATTCTCGAAACTTCTTAGCTAAAAACTTCTTAGTGAAAAGATAACTCATAAAAAATTAACACAAGCAGAAACCAAGTTAGGCAAATTCTTAGTACTTACGAACTTCTTAGGATTTACGAAGTTTCAAGAATATGGGCCCAGCTTCCCTTTTGGACATACATTTAAATTTATGTTATTTTGACAACAAAGAATTTCAAAATGTCTACAGGCTCTTCAATAACTTGTATCTACTCATTGGACGAAGAATGGCACCAGATTCCTGAAAGTTAAGTTCCAACAATTGGTAGAAAGCTTCCCGACAAAATATCTGTACGCCCTAAATGTATTTTGCTGAGTATACAAAATATTTAAACCTTGTGAATAGTTACACAGTTTATCTTCATTTCACATGGGATTACTGCAGCAAAATAAACTAACTTTAAAACATACTAGCCTGAATAATGATACAAATAACAAATGTTATGAATTTCTACTAGTCTTTAGAATACCTTTAGCATTGGGAGAAATGGCCGGGCTAGTGGGCTAGTATTAATTTCGATCCCTCGGTTAGTTAAGGAAATGGTAAAAAAAGGACCTACGTGACACTTACCACACCAGACGCCGCCTCCTGACTGGCCGTGATTATCTTATCTAGCTCTTTATTGGACAAGTTTTTCTGAAAATATTATCAGAGAACACAATTAATTTATATAATAATAAAAGGGAATAATTAGTATCAGGCATGACAATTGTCTGTGTATGCATGGACATCCGCTGTATATATTTTAACATGCATTGTATGTTCCAAAACAATATTTTTGAACATTTTATGTTTGCAATATCATTACTTAACACTCATAAGACTTCTGTGTATTATAAAATATATGAAATCAAAACTCAATCTTTGTTCAATTTCTTATAGCATAAAATAGCAAATATTTTGATTTTTATAATGTTCATTCCATTACAAGTTAAAGGCACACTATCACAGACGTCGATCATTTTCGAATAAATATGTTTGGAAAATCCCATGGCACCAATCTGAAAAATGAGTTTTAACAATTCTGCAGAAACTTTTCAGATATATTTTGGATGACGAAAATCGTACTGACCACTGCCTGAGTTAAAGAGATGGCGATTACTCTTCCTTCCGCCTTCTGTAGAGAAGATGTGATTACGGGGACATTGCACTGTCGTAATACGTCAGAAACGTCTCGTAACTGGTCAATCGAGAATTGAAACAAACGAAAAAAACATTTTGTGAGAAGTACAGTAAAATAAAGAAATACAATTATTCAAAAGGTTACTACATTATTAAAAAATATATTATTTGATCATGTGTTAATATATTTGCCGTAAAATGCATGTTGCATGATACAACATGGGTTTAACACAGGCATAGCTCTTTCGGGAATCCTCAGTTGCCTCCAGCATGGTATCTTATGAAATTGAATATATTTTTTTAAATTGTGGTTTTGAGCTGATTTCAAGATTCTTTCACTTATATCAACGCTTGTCAGTTTAGGGTAGGAGGAAACACGCTGAATGTTGCAGTAAACCTGTGAGCACTGGCTGGTATTGACAGAGCAAGGATGATAACTACATTGTCATGGTACAGACAGCGCATCCTATCAATATCGCATCAGAAAAGTAACTTCAATGAACATTGATTCCAGACTCCAAGGACAAGATTTGAACATGGTGTCTTTGGCTCCGATATTAAAACACTCTATCAGTAATACTACCAATAGAAACTAACTTTAAAACTTACTAGCCCGAATAGTAATACAAATAACAAATGTTATGAATTTCTAGGCCTTAAGATAGCTTTAGCATTGGGAGATTTGATTGATTGATTGAATTAATGTTTAACGTCGCGGCGGGAATATCTCACCCATAGGCAACGACAACAACGTTACTTAGTAATTAATACCTGCAAGAAACTAAAGTAAGCATGAAAAACCATGCCAAAACATTAAA
>JAVCKZ010054027.1:0-17000 GCA_034780755.1 Lepetodrilus elevatus | reverse complement strand
CCAGAATATTTACATTTTCAAATCCCCATACTTCACAACCATATAGCAATATTGGCTGAATAAGGTTGTCAAAAAGCTTTAGCATACAATCTATAGGCACATCTAGTTTTCTAATGATTTTAAGAACTGTAAACATAGCTTTAGACGCTTGGTTTACTATACGTTTAATACATTTACAAAAACGTCCATTAGCTGAGAACAGCACGCCAAGGTATAAGTATTCTTTTGTAGATTCTAGTGAAACACCATTTAGAGTAAAATTGTAAGCCTTTTTTGAATATCCTTTTGAAAATATAACAACTTTAGTTTTATCTAGATTAATTTTGAACTTCCATAATTGACAATATTCATTAAAACTATCCAAAGCCTTTTGTAATTCTTCTGGAGTTTCAGCCATTAACACAGTATCATCCGCATATAATAACAATAATAATTTTATATATACACCAAGTACATTTTCAATTTTTTCATTTACTACGTTAAGACCAGTTACATTATTATCTAAGAGGAATGATTCAACGTCATTTAAGTATAATGCAAAGAGAAAAGGAGACAAATTTTCACCTTGACGTACACCGGTGTTACATGCGAATAGTTGAGAAGTAGCATTGTTTAATGACACACATGATTTTATATTATTATACATATTATATATTAGGCGGAAACATTTATTTCCTATATTATTATGTAACATCTTGGTAAATAAACCAGCATGCCATACATTATCGAAGGCTTTGCTAAAATCTATATATACACAAAATAGTTTTTTATTGCAGCTTTGGTAGATGTCTATCAGACATTTTAGTACATAAGCATGATCAATAGTTGAATAACTACTACGAAAGCCGGCTTGTGCTTCACTTAATAAGTTTATGTCATTAGAGTAAGCATATAAGCGGGAACTTATAATAGAAGTAAACAGCTTGCCCAAGCAACTAACCAACGTAATACCTCGATAATTGTTAGGGTCAGTTGAGCTGCCTTTGTTTTTATAAATTGGTTTGATTTCACCAATGAGCCAAGCTGTAGGCATTGTACCACTTTCTAAGATTGCATTGAATAATTTTACATATACATCCTTTAAGATATGGAAGGTAGCTTTTATGTACTCATTATACACCGAATCTACACCACATGCTTTGTTACATTTAAGATTATTTACAGCCTTTTTAATCTCAGATTCAGTAATTACACCATCCAAAATATCACACTCGGGTACATTATACTCATCAATATTAATGCATTCGTCCACAACATCACAGTCATTCAATTCTTTAAAATGATTATATAATTCATCAATATTTACATTATTAATATGTTTTTTATTTGCAAAAGATTTAAGCAAGCCCCAGAATATTTTAGGATTTTTGCTTTTGGTTTCTCTCAGTCTCTCCGTACACTTTTGCTTATATTTTCTATGGGATAATTTCAGAATTTTGCTGTAATCTTTACAGGCCCGTTTGTATTGTTGACGGTTTAATAGAGTGTTATTTTTTGCATACGATTTTTTTGATTTATGATACAATTTGCGGGCAGATTTACAATTTCCGTCGAACCATGGTTTAGCAGTCTGTTTTTTATTACCGGTAGAGAAAGTTTTATAGCCAAATGTACTTCCAGCTGCTTGGACCATTTTATCGCTAATAGTATTTGCTACATTATTTACACAGACATCCATATCACTGCTATCCGTATTAATCATAGAGCATAGATCTTCTAAAAATTCGTTGTTGAAGTGTTCAATATAGTCCTCACGTTGTTCGGGTATCCATTTTCTCGATTGTTTACGTTTATTGTTAGTATGGATGGTATTCCGTGGAGTCTGCACTTCGTTACACCGGAATGTTGTATTTAGAGCGCAATGTATATCAGATAATATCGAATCAAAGTCACAAACTTTAAATTGTATTATATGGGGGAATAACTCTAAAGATGCTATTACGTAGTCCACCACACTAGTGTCTTTACACGTGAACTTCCCACTGTTGTGTCCTACACGACCATTCACTATACACATGTTGCAGCTCTTGCATATATCCAACAGTCTATATCCACTTGCATTCGCTACTACATCCATGGAGTTTCTACTGCGTATTACTGACTCTGGGTCAGCATGAATCAAGGACTCATCAATATATTCGGTAACATACTTGTCCATATGTGTGTAGTCCGTTAGATTTTTCGTACGCGCATTAAAGTCACCAGTTATACACACAAATTTAGAGCTGCTACTTATCTCTATTAAATCATTTTCCAGTTCAACAAAACAGTCCTTAGAGTAATAGTTACTTCCTTCCGGGGGAATATATACACAGCCTATGAATAGATCCTCTTCTAGATTTAGCTGTACACCTGCTATTTTGAGCCACAGTATAATGTCATTTGATTTGGGCAAGATTGCTACGCTATTTTCAAGCCACAGTTTGGTAGCAATTAATATTCCACCAGAGGTTCTAGTTCGTAATTTTGCTGGTCTGTTATTCATATACACATGGAAACCAGGGATAATGATGTCATCTAGATCGCATAGTTTGCTTTCAGTAAAGCATAGTATATCAAATGAATTTATATACTCACAGAAATCTGGATTTAAAATTTTAGAACGCAATCCACATACATTTAGAGATAATATGTTAAGTTCACCGTTTGGCACTATATGGTCTGTGAATCCCTAGCTCGACTCCATGGAGTTTGAAATGACTCTTCTCTCACCACGGTGACTCTTGAGATCTTCTACGGTGTGTTTTCTTGTGAGTAGAGCACACTTGGAGGAGGGGACAGGTTCACCTGGCACATATAATCTCCCGTTGATATAGAGCTTGTCCACAGAGAGGGTAGCTTTGTCCCCAGCCTGGTATGCTGCTCGCCTCACCGGATACAGTCGTCTTCGTCTGTCTTCAATTTCTTTAGGAAATTGTTCATTGATATAAAATCTCGTCCCTCTAAGGTTTTCGAAGCCCGCCTTTCTTACCAGATCCTTGTCCTTGTAGTGGGTAAACTTCGCCACCATCGGTCTTGGTCGTTGACGGTCGTCGCGCGGGGCTCCCATCCTGTGAACCCTGTCGCATTCTACAGTCTTCTCTATGTGTAGCTGTTCATTGAGGAACCTTTCTAGTACACGACTGCAATCTTCGTCTTTTCCTTCTTCTAGTCCGATAAACACTAGATTATCCCGCATTGACCTTGACTGCATGTCCAAGACACTTTCTTTCAGTCTATCTATCTCTGCGTCTTTAGTACCGGTACCAACCTCTTTCATTGTCTGGTTCACGTCATCAATTCTGCGGTTGACTTGCTTCAGGCTTTTTTCAATTTCTGTGCTCCTAGAGTCTTGAAAGCTGGTGGCTGTTTCTATATCGGACGTTATTTCTTTGAGTAACTTGAATTCAGTCTCGATGCTACCCATCCTTCCCATAAGATTAGTTATGTTGGATTCGATTCTGTCTAGTTTGGTTAGCTGCGTTTCTATTGTTCCAATTTTACGAAAAAGCTCATCCACCCAGGGTGGTTTTACATACTGGGGTGACGGGGGCATCGGAGGCGTAACTTGCACTGCACACGGCGCTGCCGGGGTGTAAGGGGTACCGGGTGGGGCTATGTACTGACCGTATCCGTATCCTGCTCCGCCATATCCTTGACTTGTAGCCATTTCTTGGATATTTTCTAGGGTTGTGTATTTACTATTTACACATGTATTCGACTTTTTCGGGCAGTTTGTTTCGTTAGGGGGGCTGTCTATATTCTTTTTGCGCTTGCTACCTTTGTTCCTTTTGTTTGTCATACCATGTTATCTAATGACACTTGCGCTTGGGCTTGCTTCTCCGGGAGCTCGGTGAAAACACGTCCGTACCCTTCGACAGTCGATACCACAGTCCATGCAATATGAGTGGACAAAAGGTTGACCTTATTAAAACATACTACCCCTTCATGTGTATACCAAGTGTTTATCCGAATACCACACCCGCTTTTTGTTGACAGTTGTTTGCTTGGGCAAGAAAAGTAATCTATGGAGAAACCTGATTCCATTCATGTTTTAAATGGCATTGTTACTTATCATAACATCATATAGCACGTACATTTACATGACAAAACTTCTTACACCTAGCATTGTCACGCATCCTCTCCTGACAACGACACTCCACTTCGTCTATGTCCAATGCTATTATGGCAATGAATGGCTCGAAAACAGTGAGAGTACACGTGTCATGGTCAATGGAACAGTGTCCACTAATTTCACCTGCTCAATTTCCTGGAGAGTATACATAACAAGCTGCCATTTCAGTTTGCTAGTAGATTAACATTTCCTATTTCCATCTTATCCTACAGGGTACATGGTATGGACTATAAAACAAAATTATGAGAAAAAATATAATACTAGTATAACGTTTTCCGACACTGAAATGATATGGCACTCTGACCAAACATTAATTTTCTGTATTCTGTTATATGTATTAGTTTAAGGTATGGATCAAGTCCATCTGCAATAGATGAAGCATGTATAGCACTGGAGACCAGTGTCTGCGACGTGTAGAGAAGGACATTATGTTGCCGGAAGAGGACCTCATGCTTGGCATAAACCAGTCGCCTACAACAGGTTATCGTTTCTCGATCTTATCCACTGTGAGACCATAGCGCTCTCGTAAGTGGACAATCCCCATGTATTAGAGATGACTAAGAGAGTCCTTATGGTCTCGTAGTAGTTATGAGAGCTTTGAGAAACGATATCCTGGGGTTTGTCGTAGTTAGACATGTATGTGGTATGTTGAACTGGTCTGGGAGATGTCCAAATGGGTCAGTGAAGGATTAGGCTACTTCTGCCAGGTACATGTAATGCTGATTAACCTTAGTCCACAGGTTTGTAATGTTACCAGTCGAGACGCCAGCAGGTACAGATCGTAATAGTATGTTGATGTGTTGGCTGTCTGTCAGATTACAGTGTTATTTACAGCTGTATTTGATATATGCAATGTTCAACTGATCTGTTTGTAATGGGAGTAGAACCTGCAATAACTTAGAATTCTGGTAAGACCCACAAGTGGCTAATGGAACGATGTCCTGTTGACTAGTGGATAAGTTGGGTGCACTTTTAACTTGAATACAAACACGTCACACGTAAGTATACGGTTATGAAGATGTCGTTCTTCTATGAAATGCATCAGCGACTGTGTTAAATAGAGAACTTCAACTTGAACTACAAATTAAATCGTTGTACCCCGGCATTTTCACTTTCGTCAGTCACTGCAATAAACCGGTTTTCTTGATTAAATTGGATGGTGGGAAGAGATGGAGGTATTGTACGATACTATGTGCATCGACAGAGAACCAGATAAGAACACAACAGTCTATTTATACGTAAGAGATCCATCACGAGCTATGCTCTTTAAAGAGCCTCTACAGTTCAGTTGCCTCCAGCTGAAATGTTAATGCGTTCCAAGATGCTGTCTTATTGGGTATATTCAGAATGTTTTGGTGTTCCTGCATCATTACGCATCTTTCAAATACAAATCTGATTCTGTCTGCTACTGACAAGGAAGTCAGTGTGCCGGTAGAGGCGTATATAGTGTGTAGGTGGACCCCCTCTAACCCGGCTGTCAGTACTTTCAGACGACTGGGTGAAGCAACACACATCTACTCGTTACACAGTTCCAGTCCAACGAGATTGAGATAAAGAGGGTTTCCAAGCCGCTGGTTTCCTTTGAGACATCTATATAGACGACACAATGGGGCCATGATACAAGGAATTCCCATCAGTGGCTGGGCTAGATTTATGTCACTGGGATATTGCAAGGTGCACAGCTTTTATTTCATGTAAAGGCATGCTCGATATTATACAAAAGAGTACATGATGCTGCACTTTTATTACATGTTAGTTATTTGCATAGATCTGCTTATCATTTAAGAGTTATAAAGTCTGCATTGTGTTATTAGTATAGCCGTCATTGATGAAGATAGACTAGAATACGCGAAATAATCAGTGCAAGATCTTCTATGGCGTGTTCATTATATAACTTATATTTACTGAACCGCCATGAGAGTGGAAATATGTTAGCGACAACACCAAATAGGAACATAGATTTGGAAAAATACAGGATAAGAATACATAGAAAGTAAAAGTATACTAGTATACGGTGGAATAGGCCTACTCGTCTCACCTCAAGTCCCCTGTACTCCTGTTTCCCCCACGGAATGGAATATACCTCCGTTTTCCGAATGTCTCGTAACTACTCTCAGCTCTCCTCATCCCAGTAAGACCATAGTGTCCGGTGGACTTGGAATCATTGAGGTACATAACCTTCCCACCTTCCGAGACACGAAGTAACGTGACACCTCCGCTCATGATTGTCGTCTGCTCCCAACTGCCCGCAGACGAGATCGAACAGCAGACGCGGAGTGGACTTGGGGTGCCGCTCTACCCAGAAACCTGCTCCCTGGCCAAGGTCTGTTGGGCAAGGGTTAGAAAGATGGCTGACCAGATTATGTCGTGGTTCCCTCGGTACGAAATAAAAACTACCTCATCCAGGTTCTATGCCAGGTCAGTTGGACAAAGTGAATCCAGGGGATGTTTCAGTTCTCTCTTTTCTCTATTTATCCATCCACAATAAAGGCAGTACCCCGTATCAAATTATGTTCCGTTTTTACATCTCTTTTTATGTATGTAGATCACGAATTCCATGCAAAGAGATGGAGAAGACACGCTTCGTTGTCTGTTTAAGATACTCGGTCGTCTCTGAAGTAAAGGCGCAAAAACACACGGGGAAAAACCAAGTGGATTGTTTTGTGATGGACGTTTATATTTGTCGTGACAGATTAATGATGTATGACAACCTCATCCTTTTATTCCACATTGTTTTCTTTCACTATAGGTGTGGTTCCCATTAAATTGTAGTCATTGGTAAACAATTATTTTCTTCTTGAAAATAAAATGGTAATACATTATGTATGATACTGCCGCAATGTATGACCACCATTGTCACTTAATGACCCTATACCTTATATTTGCATATCTTACGCTGGTCACGCATGTAATATACACTGACCGTCTATCACGTCTGACTTTCATCACCATTTGCATAAAATATATCATAGCGTGCCAGTACAGCATGGACAGCGTTACATATAGATCCTGAAACAAATCTGTTCTAGAAAGACTAGAAAGAGAAGAAGTATGCGCCTTCCAATCACTTTCCACATTCTCTACATCATGGAAAATGCACTGCTCAAATTAATGTGAGGTGAACTAGTGTCTTAAATCTATTGAACGACATTCTCCCATTCTTCTTAGACGTGGTATTCCAATTTCAATTTAACAATACCAAAACAAATACAAATACGTGTACTCGCTTATTGAACCCAGGACGAGATTGTTTTGTTACTTGAGGAATAAAATACTTCACAGACTATTTACTGAAATGTCCATAACATGAATTTGTAAATGTTGCATTCATTAGACAACGTGAACCATACGCAATAATAGCATTAACATACATGATGGTGTAGAATGTGAACTGGCAAACGAGGGACGTTGAATGATCACACTTCATAGAACCAATAGAATGAATCTCCTCATTCCAGACATACATATATAAAGAGGAAGACTTGTGCCGAGCACAACAATACGAGATGGTTGACTTGTACCTTATCATGGGATAGGCATATCATAATGAACGACCTACAGATTGGACTTTGGTCTCTACGCTTCACTTGTTTAAGGAATGTATGCTATAATTCGTGTGGTAATCAAGCGTCACAGAATAGCCCACAAATAGGCTGTGATATAAATTCCGGTATGCTCCATTGATACATATATACGATATGGAGTTGATTGTATCAAATCTATAATCAAGATTACGTGCAGGTATAAATGGCTGGGTAGTGTCGCTACGCAGCACTGGAGCATGACCAGTTCTAGAGCCACTTCCGGGGGAACGTTTATTCATGCATATTGTGTTAAAATGCATGTACTTTCAACACGATTCCACGTATGATATTATTGCATGGTATGTCCAATCAATAACTTTTGAATAGTTAGAAAACATTGCAAATAGACTGGCATCTGAATGGATACCATAAAATGATGCCACCACATCATTTATAATACTTACGAAGCGAGTGGTTTGTTAGGTTATTTCACAATGACTGCGGGCATTGTTCATATGCGACGTTTTCTAAACACTGACCATTTGTTTCATAGATTATCATTTTTTTTGTTAATTCTCTCCATGCTGGAGGCAACCGGAGATGCCCTGAAGAGCAATACCTGTATTTAAGGAAGAGGGTTACGCGTTGCACCATCATTTGTGGCGACACTCTTCTTTGTTAATTAATAAATAACACATAAAAGCTTCGATCCGCATATAAAGTATTTAGACATATTGCTCAGTATGACAGACTTCAATAAGCTCTTCCCATCTCATTGTACATTGATTTCAACATATTTTATTGACATAAATGCAATGGGATTAGACAGAAGCGTAAACACTTATCTCGGTCCTCTCATTGCACATCTTGGATTGTGCTTTTTAAGTTATGTGGCTTACTGTACAGAGAGCTGTTTGACGACGTGGGCGGGTGTTGTGTAATGTCGACGCATGCCTCACGTCTCTGTCTGTCTCTCGTATGTCTGTTAATCCACACTGACAAAATACCCGTGTACCTTCACCGAGAACGTTAATCTATCCTCTGTGTACTATCTTTTGAAACTTACTGAAATAACATAGTGTACGAAAGAACTGCAGTAAATCATCATTGTATAGATTTTGTTATTGGTAATCCTATTTTGTACTATCTATTTAGTTTACTAATGTTAAATGCAGTGGTTATTTGGTAAATTGGATTAATATTACATGCCTCAATCATTGATATACAAATAGTCAAGTACGATCTTAACCATGTTGCTGTGGAATGCTATTGAAGTTGTTTGTAAAGGCAATAGGTGGGTGACACTGATGTGGGTGGCACTATCGGTAAACAATTCATTCCTATCAGTAAGCTTATACCATCATGTATACAGAGGATAAATCTGGCATATTTCCACATTACGTGGACTCCCAGGTCACGCACAGACATTCTTTAAATCCTGAATTTGATAAATGTTAATGGTCGTTGACGTGAACCGTTACACTTACAATTTACCAATACGAAACAGGAATCCGTGGTGACCTCGGCCAACATATTCAGCACCTGTTTTACATAGACTACAACCATCTTCATATCTACCTCTATGTATCACTGTATATGATTGTATAAAGCACTACTGCCCACTGATTAAGACTCAGACCGTACATAACTCTGGTGTGTTTCTACCTACGTAACTATATGATGATTACGAAACTGCAATGGCCTTTTAGTGGGTACAACATGATAATTACGAAACTGCTATGGTCGCTTATTGGGCAAGAGTTCTTCAGGGAAAGATACCAGCATCTCTATCTGCATCTCCATCTTTTTTTATTTTCTGTGTATTTTTTAAGACCGGAAACATCTATTCCAAGGAGACAATAAGTAGGCCTACAACAAATAGTTTTCCTCTGGCGAAATTCATACATATTTATAAACGTATACATTAATATAATTATCAGTGGATGAAGAGAGTATTTAATAAAGAATGTGCTGTTTAACATGACATGCACTAGCTAGTACGTGTATATTTGTGAAAGTTGATTGAATATACGTTTATATAAACATATGCTTGTTAGGAAATTCAAATATGATTCTGTGAGACATGTTATTGTTAAGATTGTTTAAAGCCTGCACTTGTTGCATCGTGTGACACACATGGGATGTTAAATCATATTGTCTTGCAGTAGGCCTACTTTGTGGAAGAGTGAAATAATATTCCGTATGTTACATAGGGGCCTATAGTTGAAATACATAGGTATATCTGTGTTAACCTCTGCATTGGTTAAAGTTCTGTTACTTCAGCATATAATAATCTCATTTAACCATCTCCCTGCTGGCGGCATCTATAGTTGTCCTTTATAGATCACTGGCCTTTATTAACCTAGCAGGGGAAAGGTTAAATCAAGCAATCGCATTTAAGTTTAGCCGATTCATTTCTGAATGAAACGTACAATGAATGGAAAGTGCATAGATGTCGTCTATCCCCATATAATGGCAAACGTACTGTACATATCAACAAAGGTGCCGTCGATAATAATACACACGCGTTGCCTATTCATACGAATCACTTCGATTTCTATATGTCTTTGTGATTTGCTCAAACCCTATAGGCATACAGCACAGAGGATCACGTAGACGTTCAAACCCTATCGCCAGTTATGTCAACCTATAAAAGCCTTCTATTGACATCTAGTATATCCAGCCATTGTGGAAATAAAAATGTTCCTTTTCAAGAATATATCATTTGCTCTTTTATAGCTAAGTATAGCGAACACGGTCAACTTTATATCTTAAATATACTGTACTATTACGTTATTGGAAAACGAATGACTGCAAGGTAGCATACAGTGCAGTACGTATTGTAATGTTTAACCAATGTCGAGTGTATGTTATCATATTTGTTATATACTAGTAATAGCATAGATAGGCGGAAATAGCCGTATTTATTGGCTTGTCTTAGAAAGCGTCGAAAATGGTACCAATGTATCTGGCATGAGGACACTGTAATAAATATACGGTAGCCCTTTTTTTGGTATTAATGTATGGACAAATAAAACAAAACTCAGATAAATAAACATCAGCCTCTAGCTGTAATATTCATAGATGGCAAGAACACGACTTGCCATCAATCACAATCTCCTGTCTTGTCCTGGCAAAGTTTCAATCCTAACGTGGTTGTTTTAGTTGACATGTGTGACCCAACCTGCAGAAAGTCTGTTGAATAAAGCATTAAAACGTCCAATTTATATGTACGACCGTGGTTTTATGTTCAACTATGACCCGGTTTTGAAATTTGTGATTTCGTTTATCCCCTATCTGGAGTGCGTGTGGCATTACTGAACACTGTGAGTTCTATATGGAAATTACATCATGCGCCACATGTATAGTATGGGCCTATACCTACTCCAGTGTATGTCACGAATACGTGTTAGAAGGGGATACAGACATCTATTGTTGTAAGCAGTTTCAGGATTACAGTATTGTGTGTAGCTGATGTACAATATCGTCATATAAGACATCAGTCATACCACGGAATTTTAATTGAAGTCCACTGTATAAATACTTAGTTTACCCAAGGTCATGAGTGTACATATGTTTAGACCGTATCACGGACACTCTACATACATTGTTAGACCCATCTGGACACTGAGGAGTGGACATGACGTGTTTGAGGTGCATGTTCGACGGCGGACTTTGTTGTAAATTAGCATTATCATGGCTAGATCAAATAAAAGTACTTCTATGTGTGACATTCCTTGTTCCCTGTAGCAGGAATACTTTGATATTAACAGTTATATACAATACATGAAGTTAAACTTGGATTTACTGAATTTGGAAACAAAATATGAATACAAATATTAAAAGGATTTGTAGAATCGAAAGTAAGTTTAAAGAATATGATCGTAGTAATAGCATTATTAATGAGTTGAATGATTACTTATTCTGAACACCTTGCACTTTTAGAACAGTAATGACTTCTTCAATACCGTGTCCAGATTTGAGGTGACCACAACCTTACCTCATCATGTATTTCCGCGCCATTTCCACGTGTACTAGTAATCTCCTGCCTATCACTGTTACGCTCCAGCCTCCGAATATTCACACGCCCGAATACTATACACACACAACCCACAGACGTTACTATTAAACACCTATCTTGATGGCTTCACCGTCATTTCTCCAGGCGACAGCGTAACGTATCAGTGACATTGTCAAACTCTCGGCCCTAGGGTCTGGCCTAGTCCTAGTCCTAGTGGTAGAGAGTGTTCATGGTCACCCAGTTAACACAGCTTGTGTCCAGTACCGGTCTGATATCTGAATACCGCGTATGTAAATATAGGCGAGGTTTGAATCTGGGTTTGAGAATAACCTATCCGCCACTCAATGGGGGTCCGTTCATAGCTTGCTGCATCCGTATGCAGTTGTATTGACTGACAGTCTATAGCCAGCTGATAGCTACGTCCTCGTATGGTGTTATTGCTACAAAGTAAGAGTTTAATGGAGACGTGGTACTCATTGTATTATATAAGTACCTACCCAGTCAAGACTGCCTGATGTCATCATTTAACATCATCCCCTACAGTTGGTATCTCGTTGGCCGGAAATGCATAATATTATGGAACGGTGGTAACATTTCAAATAGTGTTAACGTCTAAGAGCAACTCGATATGTTAATTTAAATGGTATGCTCGCTAACAGTACGATAGTTTAGAGCAATTAGAGATTAATTAATTACTTATTTTCACCAACACACTTCGTTTGTCATACGGAAATATCAAAGCACCTTTAAGATTTCTGAAACGTATGTAGCCTTTCAATGAGAACATAATGGAAGGTTTCTTGAGGATGAAGCCAACAGGAATGATAACTAGGAAAGTTAATTTAGGTTTATATAGACAGTATGGAAATTTGACTCTGAATATATTTTTGCGACTTCTACGTTAAAGAACAATACCTTAGTTAAGGCGTGTACACATAACTTTAAGTGTAATGTATTCAGTTATTATTTTCAATAAGTAGATCGTCACTACGGACCACGACTGCTGGGAGAAACAGTGGGCGTTGCGAGGGAGTTTGTGTCCAGGGTTCGGGGGCGTATTATTACAAAGAATCCTCTCCTTCTTAAGCAACCTCTTTAAGCCTAAATAAGTATTGATAAAACACACGGCGGTAAGCTTATTATGAATTCCATCATACAGTCTTGTAATAATTATGTACTGTACATGCTCCTGGAGATCTAACATTTAACAGTAAGATAATTGCTGAAGACGTTCTTGGTGTACTTACCGTTCCTCTGCAACGACGTCAATGGCATCAGTGCAAGGTATTGTCTCAATCCCCGTGTATATGTGAGGAAATATTCCCCCGACATACGCCGCCCCGTTCATACTGTTCACTGCATCATCAACTCGTTCAGGAAATATTGATACATTTATACACCTCCAACAATGATACTTACTCTTTCGGGTGTGAATAACGTCGTCGAGTTATGACCCTTTTCCCACAAGAATATACTACAAGAATATACCCCTTATAAGCTATACAGTAGGTTCTCAGGGTTAAGGCAGATATGTAAATATACGGGCAGTGGGTGTTTGAGATCCGCATGATTGGGAATAGTATCGCTTTGGTAAATACTGTTATGTGACAAGACATAATGGAGAGTCGGAGAGTGGAGCTATAAAGTGCATTGGGAGAAATAGAAATGAGATGCGTCACTGGCAAGAGGTGGAGGTTGAGGGTTAGTGGGATGTTTATAGCATCTATACAGATAAATATACAGATGTATAGCTTTATTGAGCGACCCAAACAGTGGGTATACTAAGTAACAAGAGGTTTCATTGTACCAATGTGTGATGAATGAAGAACAGAACGAAGAAGTACATTTCAGTTTTTCTGGGTTGTTTCTAAGCACAAGGTCATGACAATTCTGATATTGATTATACGTGTGACGTTGTGCCATCAGCTTCATATGCCATTATGTTTTGGGTACTAGTAATCGATAATATGATCTTGTGAGGACATCGATAATACCGATATCAAGATTAATAATCAAAGATGTATACTGACTAAAAGGAGATCAGTATACGCAGTGATTACCTATATTGCTTATCCTATCGCCTCAAGCACTGCAGAAGATACCTAGTGTCATATATGTATACACAGCAGGAAGACGTAATGTTATAGCTGATACGATGTCATAGCAAGAGAAGCATTGGCAGTTCTGTATCTAAAAGATGCCCCGTTTACTATTTTGCTATTTATATACATGATTGCAATGAGATGGCACGATGGCGTCGATGATGAACTCGTTGGTTGACGAATTTCATAAAATAATATGTGAAAACTATTTGTTCCTCCCCAAATAAGCATGACGACATGAAGTATAAAGGTTAGTGATTCCATTCCTAACTGAATTTGGTTTTTCCCAGTTTATTTATCCCACACGTAATAGTGATTATCCCAGCGCATTTTGGAATCTGGCGCGTACTTTTGTTGATGCCTATTATAATTATACCCATTTCTCTATACCTATAGGGTGCCCATAATATATAGCAAAATAGTAAATGGGGCATCTATTAGCTACAGAACTGCAACTATGGCTGGAGTATACCAACAAATACGGATTCTCAAACTTATAGAGAAAAAATCAGTACATCCCGGAAATCACACTGATGACTAAGTGTATTTTTTTCATTGTTGAAATAGGGTTATTTTAAGCCTAGCGATTGATATCGTTTGAACTAAATTCTCCTACACAGGGCTCGTAAAATATGAAAGCATAGATGTAATTATGAGACATTTGTAGTAGCAGCCACTCCTGATGCACGGCGCCCACCACGTAATGTCGATCACTGCAATTACCTACCCACACATACACCCAGAACAATAAGGGACGGGGGAAAATACGTGTGAACAAAACTGTCCAGGAAGAAGTTATATGATGATATGTGTAATGGTATGTCTCTTGTGTAATGGTATGTCTCTTGTGTAATGGTATGTCTCTTGTGTAATGGTATGTGTCTTGCATACGCGTGTACAATGTGTATGCCCTCTCTGTGTGATTGTGAGTGTATTACTGTTAGATGCGTTAAATGCGTATTCACAGTCGATATTTGTAATTGCTTGAGTGGTCGTGACATTCAGTGCAGCGCTATTGTACGTGTATTCCTTTATCTAACACTAACAGGAAAACAGTATTGCTATATAGTAGTCAATAATACTATAAGCCAATAAGTGAGTTACAGACCGCATTAATGTTTACCCCCAAACCTTCCATTTTTCCGTTCTCAGCGGCATCACAATTGAAGGATTACTCATGCTCAGTAAAAAATACTATTGAATTATCTCTGAGAGGTCCAGAAAACATTGACAATGCTTGTCTAGACAGGTCATTACAAGTTGACGTGACAAAGCCAGAGAAAACACTATTGACGCTTCCCGACCTTGCTGACACCGAACGTGTTCGAATCCACCACTGTGCTAAGGCGCGGCGAAGAACGCAGACATCCATGGGGCCATTACAGAACCCTAGGGTGGACTCTGAACTCCCGCTTGAATATTAATCGCCGTCGACAAGACAATGTGTGGCTGCACATTCGATTTTCTGTGTTAACTCGTGCGCACTGGTACCCTTGATTCTTTCCTCTGATAGGGCTACCAGTATAATAGGTATAATAGCCATCGGTATGATAGATCTAGTACCTTTAGTAAGTACAGCGTAATTATGCAGTTCATATTCTCTTGGGAATACTACTTTAGTTTATTGTAATATATATAAATAGAACACGAAATGGATACATATGCATAGTATGAAATACATGGTAAATCTAGCATACAGCCATTGAATTCCAAGCCACACCAATAAAGCATAGTCTTGGCATACTGAGCTTTTGAAAATTCGACGGAGTGTACTTGATTGTCTCCCATGCAGCGAACCGGAAACCGGCTTTTGTGATGCGCGTTAATCAGTCATGAACCAATGCCTCTGAAAACAGTCACCAGGTAACACGGTCATGGATGACGGAAAAGCTGACATGAAAATGTGTCTATGTCAGGAAAAACCGAAAAAAAACAACGTCTATCTTCATATCATGTTTACTGTCACGTAATCATAACGTTGAAATTCAGTTTCTGGAGCTCTGTGTAATATAATGTAAATGTGGTTGATGTTGAGATGCTGAACAGCGCAATGTCTAACACGGTCTGCAACAACATTTTAAAATACTCTAACAAGTTGTGACCAATTCACGAAAACAAAGGAACACTACTTTTAAAATCCGAAAGAAAAAAATGATATAATTATGAGTTCGAATTAAACCATAAATAGTCTTCGAGATGGAAAATATTACTAGATATATGTGCGTTGTTAATACAATGTATGTAGCAACACGTTATCGCACGTTCTCCTCCCACCGAAAGCAAACCAAGAATATTCATCACAGTGGCACAACTACACACTTATTTAAACTGAAATAACAAAATACTAATTTGCACCTAAAAGTACATATTCGATTTTAATCAATATCTAGTAGAAACAGAACCTATCGTCTAACTCGAGATTTCTCTAGCCTTCCCTGCTGACCATAAGATACTTTGTATATGGGTATGGTCACTGACCACATTAACAGTATCTTATGGTCAGCAGGGAAGGAAAGCGGAATCTTGAGCTACCTCTCTTCTTCATTCTTGGTCATCTTACTCTTTTCAAATAGGGCATACTGACATATTTCTGTACCATGATGAATATCTCTACCGTCTTCCTTTGTAGGGGGCATTGTGTACTCCTTACATGTGTGTATATTGCTGTATCAGTTAGAAAGGGTGGTGTATACAGTGTATATGTGTGTATATAATATATTCAGCGAGTTTCAATTCAAATACAAAATATGTTTTTAGTTCAGCTTGGTGTCCCATATTTAATGCGTGGGTAGGTTCATTCATATTTGTTGTTGTCTGGGCAACTGGTTAACTTGATTCAATGTAAGATCTTAGGAATAGAAATTTACGTGTAAATATATTCACCCGATACCATCAGAGCACAAAGAGAAAGCAAAAGCATATCTCTTTCATGCATGTATATGTCCCATGCATACCGGTAACACGCACGTTTGCATAAACCAATTCAGGTATAAGAATGAAACTACATTGAAACCATTTATTAAAACTGAAACCGTATGAAGATTTTAAATAACTATTACTGAACACGTATGAAACACTGTACATACTGTATGCAATGTAATGCGATACATGTACTGCATATACAGCTGTTCGTAGATCCTGCAAAGTATCGTCCTTAGTATATCATTCACCATAATATAGTAGGCCAGCATATATATATATATATATATATATATATATATATATATATATATAAATAG
>JAVCKZ010054016.1:0-17002 GCA_034780755.1 Lepetodrilus elevatus | reverse complement strand
TTGCCCCATTTTATCGCCTCTTACGATACACGAAGGGGGTGTGGGGGGCCAAATTCTAACCCGGGCCCCCACGGGGGTCGTACATGGGGCAGGATCATGCTTCAATGAGACGGATCATGCCCCAATGTGACGGATCATGCCCATATGAGACATTATATTTCAGTTGATTAAATTTCATGATTATATTTGCATTATGCCTGTGCTGTCAGTACAACTTATCTTAGACAAATTTGCTCGGTGAATTTTCAAAATATTTCAATTATTTTGGATAAATGGCACTCCAGGAATGCTATAAAAATATTCTTTTGTGTGTATTTTAGTGTCATCCTTTTGATAAAAGTTGCAGCTTGAACTGCTACTGTTAAACACATGTTAAGATAAGAAATGGGAGCTAGCTCGGCTCAAGGGTACAAATAAATAACCTGAATTTATTATACAAATCACATAGATGTCGGGACAGTGAAAACTAAAATTAAAAATAAAAGCATACAAAGTTTTGTATATATGATTATATAAACACTATTTTGTATGCTTATATTTTCAATTTTATTATCAATTAATATAAATACAATTAGGAAAATTGAATAAAAACTGACAAACACGGCATGACAAAAAATGAAAATGAGCCTATTCCCCCAAAAAATATAAAACAAAAAGTATCCAATATTAGAAAACCATTTAAATCTATCAACTGCATAGATTTAATAAATGTTTAGAAAATTCAAAATAATTCTAAACATTGTTTTTTTTTAATGCAAATTTTAATGAGATGTTAATTGATGTGCAACATTTGAGCACGACTGATAAAATTTTCGTGAACTTTTGTTTACTTCCTACAGATAACAAAAAAATAATTTTGCTCTATATAGTGAGTTTTTCTAGCAAATAGTGAACACTGAAATTATAGCACTAAAAATATGTGAACTTTCTTATCCAATTTTGAACTCATGGTTTATCAGCAACAATTTCATCTACAATGTCATGAGAAAATTACCTGATACAGTTCGCTTGAGCAGACCACTCATCATACATCTATTAACCCTGTGTGAACCCCCCAGCTTGATAAGAGCATCCCTGACAAAATACTACTTTCCAGACGACATGTTATTGCATGATATCATCTATTGGAGTGAGTGACAAGGTGGTAATAATAATCAGCAGTCAGATAGTACTTGATATTAATGCATTTTCGAGAAAGTTGGATGAAATTTTGATAATATTTCAGACACCGGCAATGTTGGGATGGGTGGAAATTCAGTTTTTGATTCGGTTTGATAACAGCTGGATTCCAAATGAATAACGGACATAAAATAACTTTTATGCTTTTTGAAAGTAAAACTTTGATTAAACATAATGTTAAGATAAATGTGATATATGAAAACAAAACTTTCAGGAAAGAAGAGGTGGGAAATATCTTTGCACAGTGAGAGTCATGGCAGTATTCTTGTTATCTGCTAAGAAGTTCTCTGTGAAGGATGAAAACCTGTGACAACCATGTTTTATGGTTTAGGAGTCAAGGGTGATACTAGTAATATAATTTTGTGTGGAAAACCCCCCCCTCTTTTAACCTTTCCCTTGCTGCTGGCAAGAGGAAATGCCCAACAAAACAGAATCTTCATGAATTTTTTTTCAAAAGAATGGGAAAATCTCACTCATATAAAAACATCATGGATATTTATTGGTCAGACATATCTTCATAAAATGCAACGACATTGTCATTGAAGATCGGTTTTGTCATCAGATCATTCAGGCAAGTTAACCGTTTGTGGATGAGAGCCTAAAGTAACACATTAACCATATCTGGACATTAGCGAAGCAGACGCAGGTTAATCCCTCATATTTGCTACATCTCGAGGATAAGTCGCGACTTGCTTCAGGTAAACCCCATCAGTTAATGGTGTGAAGTATCACACTGTATTCACACACAATATGCTATACAGGATTCCCCAAAAGACTACATGACATATCACAAACAGGCAGGAGCTCAGCCAAGCATCCGTGTATGGATCCCGGCAAAGGTATACTACATTATTTCATGGTTCAGAACGTTCATAATCGCCACAGATACGCACAAGGTCACATGAAGGTCACCACTTTCTTTGATATCCAGGTTACTGTTACTGCTGCTAGATTGAGTTCAAGTATTTGCGTAGATTTGGGAGAGGTTTACGTTTTCAGATGATTACAGGTTTGAGACAAGGAAGGTCAGGAAATACTTATATACATGTACAGTGCTCCCTCGATATAACGCCCTTTGATGCACCGCGGATTCGGATACATTTTTTTTTTAAATTAAAAAATAACAAAACAAAAAAAATCTCCAATTATATTTGTTGATATAATATCGCAGGTATTATAATGTGGGTGGCATGTCATGGACCCAAAATACAGCGTTATATCAAGGGAGCACTGTACCTCAAAAAAGTCTGGGAAAGTAATTTCTGGGTTAAAGATAAATTATTAAATATGGTATATTTGTCCGGTACGTATGCCTGGCACAATTTGCCAAAATGAAAAGCAGTTTTTCAATGAGTTAGTTTTATGATATTTTCCACATTTAACTTGCAAAGATCACTCTTAAAGATATTTCAGGGTTGGATAAATATTTATACTTTTATCACAAAACAGTGTTGGTAAACATAGTCAAACTTCAGGATTACGGTGGGCGAATCTTGTCTTGACCTCTACGCGTACTTTAACTGCCAAAAACTGACCCCTTGCCAACAACACTTGGACACAGACTCACTCGGACACTGGATATAAGTGTGGCTGGTAGCTTATATCGACATTAACATGCCAAAAACCAGTAATCCAGTTAGCAAAGGGCAGTGTCACTGGGTATATAGAAGACATGATTCAAGATGGCCGTCACAAAACTGTTGGCGATTTAGTGCCACCTGGTGGACAAGATGATGGGATTTGTGTATACGAAAGAAAATACACTGTATGTAGGATAAAGGTAGACACAGCAAAAGCGGATTCTTATTTTCATTTTAATGTGTGTCTTTAAATTTGGTATTTAATGTATTTTTGTAAAAGTACAAACTTCTCCTTTAAAAGAAAGTTTAAACTGAAGACCCGTGTGAGAAATATTGTGAGATTTCCATTTTCCCAAGTAACATGGAACAGAAAATTCATAAAAACGTTTATGCTGAAATTAGCAAAACTTGAAAAATGTAAACAATTACTGTCTACAACCAATACAGCGTGCAGAGGGAACGTGTAGATGTAAAATAACGGTTGAATGTCGGTTACATTCTTGGAACCTTTCTTTTCTTTGTTGTTTTCCAACTAAGACTAAAACATGGGAGGTCTCTGACAGTTAAAATGTGGAATATTCTCAGATTCCACAAATTCTGCTAATGTTCTCGTCTGCACCTGAGAAAATGTTCCGATATATTTTCATTGGTTCAAATAGTTTAGTGGAATGAATACTTTTAAATAATGATTATTTATTGCATCAGTTTCCAGTTAACATTACATAAAGAAAAAGTGAGTACGGAAGGGAAGAGAAGGGGGAGGGGGAGGGGGTGTAATTTGATATTTACTGGGTGCTTTGTCATGAAGAACAGACTCATTAAGAAACCGGTTTCCACAAGGGATGAAACATTGCACCTTCTAATGAGATTTAATCACACTACCTTCTATGCTTCCATCCCGATCGTTATTTTAAAACCTGTCTAAAAGGAAATTAGCATTACAGTACTCTTAAATGAAATAGTAAGCAAGCGACTTATTGTTTAACCCTCTCCTTGCTGAATTAGTTAGGCACAGGCACCGCTTTTGGGGGCATTTTCAGGGGTGCATTCAAAGACACATGGGCTTACAAGCGACTTACCAAACTAACCACTGTCTCAAGAGTCATATGAACCGTAGATGGGACAGGGAACCAGTTTAGCTAAGCGGCTTATTACTCAGCCCTGTGCTGATTGAATGCACCCCAGTTGTCTCCAGCATGGAGAGAGTTAACGTCACAGAAAAATGAATGAAACAACCTCGAATTTGATATAAAACTATTTCCAAAATTTAACATTCTTTCAGATCTACACACTGTTAACATTACAGAAATGAATCCAGGAACCCACACAAGCATCATTAGAGCTGCTGGATCCAAATCCTATTATTCAGTACAGTTACAAGCCTTTCGACATCTCTGGCAAATAGAACCTTGTTTCAAACAAGTGACTCTCAGAGTTTTCAAGTTGTTTGCCAAGCACCCCTACAGTGGCTTCGATATCGAATGGCGCAGTGAACCCCTTGTTATGAACCGAGATGCTAATCCTGTCTTGAATCTTTCACTTGTCACTGTAGGACTTCAACAATTAGTTGATTGGAGAGCTAATACGCTCACCTGGATGAGCTACCTGTTACGTGTGTGTGTGTGTGTGTGTGTGTGTGTGTGTGTGTTCTGTGCGCGTGTGTGTTCTTGTGCGAAGGAGGAAAAGAAATTGGGGAAGGGGAACTGCCAAGTCCTTGATACGGGTTCGTCTATTCATATCTTACATTCCCCAACAAGTGGAGTGTTGATAGTGGTGAGGTAATTAGTATTGCTCTATACTACACAAGCACTAACTTTGTAAATAAGTGGTCTTGACGGCAGTATGTAGATAATGTGGATTTCGCAGGATACCAGATTCTCATGGCTGTTTCAATACTCTAGGTCTGTTTGTGAAATTTAAGTTTACAAGCTGAAATTAGCTGAAACTGCGTTGTCATGACAACAGATAGAAATAAACCATTCACATTTCAGATATCACACAGGTGTTAAAATTACACATTAGAAAGTATTAATAGTTGAAAGCATCCGAAGAAAATAAAGATTCCGATAAGTAAAAGAAATAAAATGAAAAGCGAAAAGAAATAATCTGATAAGATCAGTAGATTCCTAAATATACTTTGTACGCAATGAGATCAATGTAAACAGCATAAAACAAGGTTTTAACTATTGTGGTACCACTCCTAGATAGAAATAAAACAGGGTGGGATGTTTCTTAAAATACTTCTGGAGCTCACATACTTGACATCACTGCAAATGAAAATTGGCTTTTAGCAAGTAAACAGGAACGTTAGATCATTAACCCTTTGTCTGCTGCAGGCAACCAAATTGACCACACAGAACTGAGAAAAGTGAATTAAATTTAACTAATAATTTGAGCTTTAACAATGCTTTCTATTGTGGTCAATGACGATAATTGGGCATCTCAAATTCACAAGAGACTGAAGAGGTGTACGAGCTATGATATTTTCTTTTGGCGTGGTATTCATTGCAGGAACCTGTTTACAGTAGGGAGAGAACCTAAAATAACCATGACCATTGGGTGGAGAAACTTGTGTCTCCTAGAATTATCTCTCTACAGGAAAATAGTATGACATTGTCTACCGACTATCAGGATGCACATGCGTCTCCTAAAATTGTTTAGTCTACAGGAAAATAGTATGGTGTTGTCTAGTGGCTACGATGCAGATGGCATGTACCCAATCTCAACAGTAATGCGAGCATTGTATATAGACTTTCTTCTTGTTGTCATGCACACTCACATTCTCCAATTCTCCTGTTAATTACCTCATGGGTGCGTTCAGGTTGCTATACTTTTCAATACAAAGTGTTATGCTATGGTATTTTTTTTGTTTTGTTTTGTTTTTGTATTGGGGTTTAAAGTCGCTTTCTAGAATCTTTCACTAATATCACGACTTGTCAGTTTTAGGGCAGGAGTATGCTATGGTACCCATTCAGCCACACATATGTATTACTATGTAATGCTACTTTCTTCTAATGCCGGATTGAACATAACGTTTTGTAGGAAAAACAAAAGTGACGGAACAAATGGATTTGACCCTAACTAATTTATTACGAACCATATTCGACGAACTACTACCATATTTTTGGAGAGAAAATAGTAGTGTAGTGTATAGAAAAGTAGCGTTGTCTGAACACCCTGGTTACAAGCTCCGACAGATGCATATTATACAGTAACCTCCCCTGATTATCCGGGCAATTACATCTGGTTAGAAGTTCCGACAGAAGTGCGAACGTGTCAAACAACAAGCAGAGCATGCTTCGTCATTAATGCCAAACTTGCATCCTCACGCGACCCTAAATTTTAATTACGAGTTAAAAAGATTTTTCTTTTATGTCAGTCATGCTTACAGCGGAATGAACAATTGCGTTCAATTTACATAGTGTTGCGAATTTCATCGCTGCATAATACTGCGGTAATTGTAGACAGTTGAGGTGTGCTGAGGTGCGTATGTAACATGATTATCTCACAGATCAATCAACATGGTCTCGTAATAAAGCTCACATGCTACAAATATTTAATCGTAAATCAGAACTTATTAACCCTACCGATTAAACATGTACATGAATTCATACTCATGTTTTGATTGTGGTAGATTTCTTTGTTGTTAGCTTAATTAACATTCTCGTTCCTGAAGGCAACCAGACATGCCCAACATAGCGGTGATTCTGATTAAATCCAACGTGAAGACTGTTAAAGAGTTCATGGGATGTGGACGAGTTGGGATGAGACGATACTTGGAAAATATTTAAATATCAAACAAAGCAAAAAAATATAAAATTATGCATTGTCAATATCTTAAACATTAGAAATGATAATACTATTTGACTTAACGCTTCACCTGTTTACTTAGATCTATTTCTCAACCAATTTGAGCAATATATCATAGAAACATTTTCTTTTCATGGTCCGCAATGTAAAAATATTTAACTGTTTAATTTGGTATGAACACATGGTGTGATTAATAGCTGAAATATGCTAAATCCCAAATTTCATCCACATAAACAACATTTTTATTATTTTCTAACAGAAAAATTGTGTAAAATATTCGATTGAGTAGGCGACTCCACATGGAGACAGTGTCTCTTTTCAATAATTTGTCTTTCAACAAATTCTGTGTTTCATGACCCCTGAAAGTATGTACCGTATTTGGTCATATTTTATGGGCAAAGTAGACACTGTATATTACATGAATAAAGTAGTTCAATTACTGAGGATAAAATACTCCACATAGTATTATCACAAGCATAGTATAGGCCCTGGGTATAAGTATCGGCCTTGGGATGTTACAATACTTCATATAAAGTAAAACGATAAAATGAATAACACCTAAAGCATGTAAATAAGAAATATTTGTGTCTTATCATATTTGAGTAACCCAATTCACACATACGCCTGTCGAGTTTCCTAACATACTTCCAATTCTTTGACAAATTCCAAATTTGTGTAGGCCCTAATTTAAACAAAGAAAACTATATCCTTACCACATGTACATATAACCTTGAGAAATGCTCATAATTTGTATGACAGACAGCAAATGTAAATTGTGTTTATGAGGGTAGGGTTGGGTGGGTATTCCAAGAAAATATGTAATAATGTGACAATAATCATCAACGCCCAACAAAATTAAGTTATTCATTGAAATTGTCATCTCTTTTCTCAGTTATAAAACCTTTTATTTGCTTGTGTTTAAATTATAATTTTTTAAAATTAATAAATAGAACAAAATGTATATTTTGTTAACTTTCAAAGGGTCAATGACAGAAATACAGATGTACACATTCAAATACATGTAGATAATTTAACAGTTTACCACATAATCATGATAATGCTATGAAAACTCGCTGACATGGAAAAATGACATTTTCCCCCCATGCACAAAAAGAATCTTACAACAACCTCATAAAACAATATCATATTTCTGTCAAGACAGAAAATAAGGAAATCATAAAATATTATTTATACATACTTGACTCATTATTGTATCATCAAGCTTTCTGTAGATTCATGAATGTGTCTCTTTAAAGTTATTTGTCTGCTCATTTGGGAAACTTTCCACATTTTGCTCAGACATTTGCATTTTTCATTCTAAGTTTTGAATATGGAGTATTTATAGACAATACAGTACACTGACCCAACATATTTTGAAAACAAGATTAAATAAAATAATAACATTACTTTCAGAGATAAACTACATGAAATGTTAAGTACCGTATTATATTGTTAATAATATCATGAAATAAAAGCATATCAATATGTATATGCAGAAAATACAATATATTTAAAATCCAACCCTTTAACCCTATCCCTGGACCCTGCTGGATTAGGCACAGCCACTGCTCTTTAGCATATCCAGTTGCCACCAGTATGAAGAGGGTTAATAGTTTTCATAGTTATTTTGATGAAATAAAAATCATACTATTTAAATACAGAAACAAATAAGTTATTTTGAAACAAGTTATTTTGAAACAAAATGTAAACCAATAAAATCTATAAAACATAATTAAATAAATAAAACAGAAAATTTAATTTGGAAAAACCACTAAGATTACAAGTCTCCGGAATTATTCTGAAACAAAATTAGACCAATAATTTTCAAAAACTACTAAGATTACACATTAAATGTAAAATTCAAACTAGTGTGACTAGGCAAGTGTACTCTAATGTCATGTGTGGGGCAACAGGCCTAAAACCAGCAAGTGGTGTGTGGAGCTAGACATCATCCTTCTTTATTTAATTATGTGCCTGATTAGGATGCAATTAAGCTGAACACTGTCTGGAGTTTGTATTGGTGGTCTGTGCCATGGTAACCTGATAGTACTACACACCTGAAGATGAAAACGATGAATGATTAGGCGTGTTCATAAATTATCACACATTTTGTAACTGAGCGGGTTTTGCGGCTGGGCGTTGGTAGACTGGGAATTAATTGACTGAATCATGTAAGAAATTGTCCAGGTACGCTAAGATCTACAACTTGATTAAATATTTATGAGTTCAGGAAACTCGTGAGGTGATGTCGGTGTCTGGCGGCACAGTGACCTTCACCTTGCATTTAATAATCACTGTTTCATATGCCTAATCATTCTGATATTATGAATACAATACATTTATTATGAAAATAGAAATATAAAAAGAGTATATTTAAATTAAATGGAAAACAAATTATATTTGCTAAAATGAAATTAAATTGCTTCTATTTGCATTTAATGTTGTGATGCTATGAATTTTTGCATAGACCAACTGTCACTATAGACAACAAAAATTAAATACAATAATACAATATCAATTAAAATATAACTGTTTTTCTTTTTTCTTCTGTGACTAATAAAGCTGTATTAAAAAATACTTGTTTTTATTAAACAAGGAAAACAGGGATAGAATAATCATCTTGCTCATCAGAGAAGTGAAAGTTGCAACCGTTCCAATTTTGACACCTTTTCCCATCCATGTAAGCTTGTGCATGTTTTGGACATGTTTTGGGAAATATCCATGTACCTGTGCAATTCTTGGAGCTTTCTCTATGTCTTCTGCAGTGAAGCATTCGGTTGCTGTAAACAGTAATTGTTTGACAGATCAGCTGTCCTGAGTGTTACTGTCAGCTGGAGAACCTTGTTTATGTGTTGGTGCTAATGATCAACATGCACATTTAGTTGCAAGTAAATTTCCCCCTCCATCACATCAAAGCATCATGCACATAACTTTGCATAGACTATAGAGAAAGTCCTGGGTCATGAGTAACTGAACTTCAGTCACATATAAAAAAAACCAGTTGACCAAAATTCAGGTACACTGACCAATGATCCAGGGGCTCATTTCACAAAGTTCTTGTAGCGCTACAATAATTGTAACTGGGCTCCTGCCACAACAAAAAGTGTTAACCTTACAATAGTCGTAGTTACAAGAGCGTCGTGCAACGGGCCCCAGTACCTTACTTTAATACGGTGCATGTATTGGCAGTCTGGAAAAGATCAACTTTGATTATTTGTCACTGAAGATCTAGCAGAATTGAGACAAAAATACAGATGATAGACATTCATCGCTCTAGTACATCCCCCACACACAATATTCTGAAGGAATGTAAGATCTGGGATCTGCTGCTGGAACCCAAGTGTGCCCATAACTAAGGACAGACAACTCTGTGTAATAATATACGTGGCCCATCGGTACTATCACTGTCGGAGCGTCTCCATCCCAGCCTGGTAGTTTATTCTTCAACAAGTATGTGTTGCACTCCCCTGTCTAACAGCATGAAGACATTGTACCAACAGAAGGAGGCTATTTATGGAGGCCGTCTGCTTCAGCCAAACATTGCGTCTGCTCCCGGAGAAGACACCTCTGCTGACTGCAAGGATATCTTTTTCTGATTCCGACGCCACACAATAATTGACAGAAATATCTCCAGAAACATAGATTAACATTTGTTGCTATATCGCTATGCCTACAGGAAATGAAACATGCATGGTATACAAGTGTTTGTGATAAAAAAGAAAGGCTTTCTAAGTGCTTCTAAGAACATATTGCAAACAGAACAATAAAGATTGAAGTACATAAAAAGTGTTGCCATTTCATAAAATATTGGGAATTAAAGGCAACATCCCTATTAAGACAATTTATGAAGATTCAATAATTCCATTTAACATAAATTCTATAAAATTATTCAAAAACAATTTTTTATATCTCACTTCAAAATATTTAAACTTAAAAGGTTGATTAAGGATTTAGATGGACAACACATTTTTATTCGATAGCCATCCTTTAGTTTCCAGATCATAGTTGAATATATTAAGGATAAGAATATTTACAACAATTGATTTATCAACCATAATCCAAGAATTATCCAAAAATCTTTTGAACACCCTTGTAAAGAAAGCTCAGATTTAAACGTCCACACCACAATGCATACACATTAACGAGGACCAGAAAGGACCAAAGTCCACATTCATAGACTCTGGGTTTTGTCCTAACACCGTCCAAATCTGACATTAATTCCTCATATCCCACTTTGTTCCGACATTGAATGGGTTAAACCGATTGGTAAGTCGATGCTGACTATGGATTAGGAGAGCTTCTGTCCCGCTTCTGTCCCGCCAAGCGGAGGGCGCAGTCCATCTGTCATGGACAGAGTTTGGTCCTACGTTGACACCGGCTCATTTGTCGCATAGGTGACATGACAGGTACCCATGTTGTTCCCAGTCTGTGTTCAGCTCTCAGTGTTCCCTCCAGTTGAAATGTAGGTGACCCCGTAGGAAGTGTGTCAATTCTGAGCCCCTTAGAAACGGTACGGTAACTTACTTTTAAAAATTAAGAAAAACCTTGATGCCAGGAATCAAATGGCATACAATGACGCTTCCATGGATAAGTGAGGCACCGAAGAAAAACATTGAACATCAACAATTGCTATTTGTTGTGAACTGGCTGGATAGGTAACAGAAGCAAGTCAACCAAAATGCAAATGTGGAAAATTATGACAAAACATATTATAACCTAGGTCAAGAATCCATAGGGATCAAAATTAATCCCTTACCACCCAACTCCCACCTAGCCCAAAGACAATGTTGTTATAATAGATTGATCTGGTTAGGTTTTGGGCTAGGTGGGAGGACACCGAACAGAGTGATCATAAGTGCATTATCCACAAAATAATATTGATATGCATTGCCATTAGCCTTATTAATCCAATAGAATAATTGTGTAAATTCCCATACATTATAATAATGTTATCCTAAATACTATATATCAAATGATCATCCTTTTAAATCAAATGATCCCTCTTTTAATAAAGGATATGCTACATTAATTATGAAAACATTAAACAGAATGAATATTCAAATACATAGATTACCGGTTAATATTGACACTGATTGATGACAGCTGACAGAGTCTAATACAGTTGTAATAGGATCAGGTTGATCCTGAGATTCAAACCCAAGTTGTGCAAATCCAATATCCTAGAGACTTCGCTAAAGCGGTAGCCGAGATATGTAGGAGCATTTTATATCGCACTCAGCGACAGCGATGTATAGCGTATTTTAATTTTTATTATATTTTTAAGCTTCAAGTGTGTTTACTTCAGAAAATCGCAAATTACCCAATGAACTAAATTACCTGAAATGTATACTTTAGAATATATAGGTTAGCTTAATCTTCTTTTTCTTTTAAAAAGACACTAGCAAAAATAATTAACCAGATATTCAAAACTTTGATATGACATTAAATCATGAAAACATCTTAGTTATAAACCAAACTAAATTTGTTACTGGTTCATGGCAGTAAATTACACTTCTTTAACCCTCTCCCTGCTGGATTAGTCACAGGTATTGCTCTTTAAGGCATCTCAAGTTGCCTTCAGCAGGGTGAGGGTTAATAACGATCTGAAGGATATAATTTTACCTGGCCATCAGAGTGCACTGCTACGTGAAATGTATTCCGACTATCTAATAAGTGCACTGAACACACAAATGCCTTATAATTACAACATTAAAATACTAATTCATGGCAATTACGACAACATGACCATGAAAAATTAGGCTATTATACGGAAACCATAGCAAAGTCTGGTGTTTTTTTATGTGTTGTTTATTACAGGGGAAAGTAAAGCCTTTTAATGAGGCATATACAATTTCATTTATCTAAACTTTCAAATGTTTTCAAACAGGTGATCCAGTACTCCAGGCTATCTAAAAGATCTGGGAGAAAGATTTATAAACTGATACTATTTTGGAATGGGATAGAGATTGTGATGTAACATTATCAGAATGTCTTTAGACAGTGATAGATACTGTTTATAAGGGTTCTAAGAAGATTTCAGGTCTTGGTAATAAATGTTACTGAGGTTCATTAAATTACTGACACTAATCTGACCAGGAGATAGTGCAGGTTCTCTCATCGTAATTATCGTAAATTTTGTCGTGTAAATTAAGCCGTGGCTGTTGACTATAGTATAGGGTAGCTCTCTCCCAGGGCTGTCCCAGCCTTGTTAATATCAGGAGGGAAGTGATTACATCCGTGTCTATCACTGCTCGTCAATGTCAAGACTTGTCCATCACTTGTCCATCACTTGTCTCTGTCTCCATGGGCCGTACATTCCTTGTCACTGTCTGTCTACTGAGATTGTGGCTGTCCAAAGGCTTTGACCATTACAATCCATCACTTATTTGCAACATACCATGACAGGTGGAAACGGTAATTAACAAATTAGCAAATAATTCCATGTTTATGGGTGATATTGTTATACATGGGTTATGTAGAGTTATTAAATGGATAGCAATAAAATAATGTGGAATTATGAACAAAACAATATTCATATAATTTTTATTATCAAAATGGGATAAATTTGTTTTATTTTTGGGTAAGCATTTTCCCAAGAACTATGTTAATCAGATTATATTTATTTTTAAATGAAAGTGACACAAAGTTAATCTTAGTTAAAATTAAAGTCTTTAGCAATATAATCAAGCAAAAGTAATCACTGATATGTCAACACTTATCACATCAAGACACTAATTGGTAATTCTTTTATCAAGAAGAGATACCCAACAACATTATTATAGCACCAAACTTGTTTCAAAGACAAACACATGGCCTAAACTGGTTCCTCCTTGAACACATGCAGAACCAGAGCTCAACACTTACTATTTTTCAACTGGCAGGAGCCCAGTCTGCCACATGGCTCAAGGTCGGCTGTCATGGTCACTTGGCCATTAAACCATTATAGGTAATGAAAAGTAAATCAAATTTAGGAGGTGGGGACAGTTCTAATTCAGTGGCCCCTTAAATTGAGTTCTAATTGCTCGGCAATGGGGGTTAGTTGTCACAACGACCTCTATAACCTCTAGCGGATGCCGAGAAATAACATACATAACCTTCGGCTGACATGTCCAGATTAAAAGAAAACAATGTCTACTTGAATCGACATCCTAAATATGTTTGTAAACATGAAATATGAAAGTTTAGTATAACAATGAGAAAATCTAACCAAACATTACTGAATATCATTTAAGGTTCAAGTTCTAGGATGAACCTATTGTTCAGAATGAAAGAAAATATGTTATCTGAAGTATACTTTTATTAAACAGTATACATGTAACAATTCTTTAGTTTGTGGTAGATTCTATGTCTTGGTTAACTTTCTCATGGCTAAATTACTCATAATTTGTGTACCTATTGTTGCCTCCAATGTAAAAAAAGCTAATATGTAAATATTAAAAAATGTAAAGTGTCATACTTTCTTGATAATAATATTATATTGAAACCCATATTTTCTATTAAATATTAAATTTATATCTTACACTGTATAACATCGCTAATAAATTATCATAAATTACTTCAGCCTGTAAAAAAAAAAACACATTACTTTTACAAACAGATAGAAATTATTATCTTAAATGATTAAATCTGGTATATTTAAGAAAATAATAACTTCATCACATAAATAAAGTTACATATATTACCAAGTTTATTTATTTATCTCTTTATATTACCAACATTTCCTTATTTATTGCAGATTCATACACTTTTAATATCATCCATACAGTCTATTCCTAGCTAATGGAAATATTTTGTCAACACTCTTGAGCCGTTATACAGCTTACCTTAAAACTACTTATATATTTCTTCCTGTCATCATAGAGCCATAATATTTAGAGACTGCCGAAAAAAAACAGCTAACAAAAATGACCCCCTGCTCCACTCTGGAGGAAATAAACACGACCGGTCTGTGATGTTCTGTTGCCAGGGAAGCGCATGCTGGGAAAGATCACAAATCGCAGTATTTATACACGGTGGTAGCCAAACTATCCGAGAATGGCCAAACGTATGTTGTAAACAGACCTATCTGGAGGTACCATGTGGATCTAAACCAATAAATAGCCTTGTAGAATGATGACTTACTATATATTATATGTCATGTAATCGAAAGAAAATCTATTCTTTGATAGATGAGGTCAGATTGTACTGTGGACTTTGACTGATGAATACATTTTCCTAACAACTAATACTTACATTATTTTAATATATACTTTTTTATAGTACAGGTAACAGAAGAAAAATAATATATTTGTGATTGGTATAATAGTTTAAGGATGTAAATGATGTTATTAGGGCCTGCTTATGGTTGGAGAATAACCTGAAGAAATAATGTTACAATAAGACACATGAATCATTGCTGATGCAGATACAAAGGGCAATAATTGCACGTCAAGCATAATAACATTAAGTCATATCCCTCTTTGTAATTGGAATTGTTCCCCAGTCTTAGGAAAGGATACTAATTAGGGTCTTCATGGTGGGGTTTGAACTCTGTACCTTGGGTATTGTATGTCCAACGCGCTAACCATCATGCTAATATTCCCTCCCAACCAACCCAATAGATCATATAAGACAAGATAACCATACCCTGTCACCATAGTAACAAGAGGAATGTATATATAAAACATAATTCCATGCGACTGGATACTATTTTCTTGAAGACTCATTAACAGCATGTTGCAGATACGGAACAGGCCCAATAAAAGGATCTGACAAGGGGAGTAGGCAGTCCAGATAACCTCCTGTGATAATACTATTACATATGTGGCAGGTGTGACACTCGGGTTATCTCCCCCTAATTCATGTCAACATACTAGGTGGTGTTGATAACATCTACACTGTAACGTGACACCATAACCCTCCTTGTAAATAACTTATGAAAATATGTATTCTGGTAAATAATACTAATTTGTGCATCTTTCAAGTTCGACTTGTAAGAGGTTTCATCTACTCGACAAAATATTGTCTTGATAGAATACATGTGTACAAGGCCATGGCATATTTGTTGCTTCTGCTGATAGTTCCCATCCCAAAAGATTTATACATATTAAAGTACAGTGTCGGTGTACTAAGCCCTGCGCAGTGTCCGTCTACCAACACAACATATTACGCAGGTAAGACTACACACATACATCTAAAAATAAATCTTCACCCGCGATACTGGCAAATTCCTCAAAACAAAAATAAGTTTCCTCCTAAATCTAAATATAATCTTTAAATAATTTTTTCTTATCAACCTTTGGCTCATTGCATATGAAAGTTTCAGTGCACGCTGCGCAGCATAAACATTTCTTGGCTTCAATAACAACAATAAAAATGTAATTAGTGCAATTCAGATGAGACTGACAAGCAGTTTTGAGCATGATGCTATCTTCCTACAACTTATCTTAATGTTTTTCAGTTTTTCATCACGACGAACCCGAACCGATAAACAGTTTAATATTGATGAGATTAATAAATGAAGAAACAAGAGCAATTTATTAGCTAGCTCTATCTATAAATTCTGTCTGTACTGTTAAGAATAAGTATTTATCATGACAGAGATACAAGTACCAGCAATTGCTTCCACACATGACAATTGTAAGTGGTATTTTGACAGTTCTCCAAGTGCAGGCGTTCTGCATACAAAGCATCCTCAGATGTCAGTGTCACTTTCCAAGCAAACGAGCGGTAAAAATCTCTTGCATATTTATGCTTAATCCCTTGCAACATCTTGGTGAAAAGTAGAAGTCAATTACAGTGCTCCCTCGAAATAACGCTGAATTTGGGGTCCATGACATGCCACCCGCATTATAATACCCGCGTTATATCAATGAATATAATTGGAGAAAAATCTTTATTTTATTTGTATTATTATTTTTTTTAATGGGGTCCACGTTGGACCCCACGTTGTATCCGAATCCGCGGTGCATCAAAGGGCGTTATATCGAGGGAGCACTGTATTGAAATTCTCTCTGAAAGGGTTAATGATAATCATATCAGGCATCAGCATGATGACAGTCGTCACCAACTGAATGAAGGTTAAACTATTTTATATATTCATGCTTGATTCTTCATTCAATGACAATGGCCCACCGCCAGAGAATGCAGATGTCTGTTTGAGATCATCAGTGGAAGAGCAAAGCAAGGAACTGTATTCCTCCCCACTGTGACAGCTGCCCCAGCGATGCATGCAGCAACGTCATTACCACTGACGCCAATGAAGGCAGGCTTTGTCCTTACACCAGACATCTACCATGTCTACAACACTAGCATCTACCATGTCTACAACACCAGACATCTACCATGTCTACAACACCAGCATCTACCATGTCTACAACACCAGACATCTACCATGTCTACAACACTAGCATCTACCATGTCTACAACACCAGACATCTACCATGTCTACAACA
>JAVCKZ010054005.1:0-17002 GCA_034780755.1 Lepetodrilus elevatus | reverse complement strand
AGTGAATGTATTTTGCAGTTGTAGCTAAGAACTAGTCCCAAACGACCATAAATATCTGTGATATTATGCCTTTAAATGATATTTAACATAATTCTTTCAAGTGTTTCAATAAACATTTCCGACCTATTACCTCATGAAAACCTAACTTCAAATGTGTGACATGGTCTCCGTATAGTCATTGAAAGTTACAGATCATATTTTGTTTCTTGGATAGAACGGAATAGAACTGGCCTAAGGCGATTACTTTGACGCAGCCGTTGACCTCAGCACGCGCAGCTAGAACTCACAGCGCCGCAGACAGCGGATTACTGGAGGTCTCGGCACGGCTACTGCGCCGCCATAAGTCATTGGGTCTACACAGATAAAGCAGTATTAACTCTACGACTTGAATTAAACTAGGAATCAGAGTCATTGTAGAAGGCGGTGATTCACGTGGCAAAGATTGCCCGTAGCCAGCAGCTTATTAGAAGTGCAGTTAATCACGTCACTTCAAACTTGAACCCTTTATGTGCTGAACAGCCACTGCGACGTCTTCAAGGGTGTTCTACAAACTGCTAAAGCCTTGATTGCATTCATGGTTGTGTTAGCCCAGCGAATTTAAAACTCGATTTATTAATCCGATTTCGTAGGTTGATCAAACAAATAGGCAGTGCATGTTTATTGGCTTACTTGACATGGTAGGTCTACTGCAATTGGGCTTAGCAAGTTTTGTTCGCTCATTTACAGTACATAGCATAACCCCAGCCATTGGGAGTGGTAGTATGTATGTTCACAGTGACGTGACACAGTGTCAATGTTTTTTAATTCTTCTGAAAGTTCATCATTAACTATTATCCCTGAAGAAGCATTGACAAGACTTTACTTAAAGGCATTTGTGGTATGAGTACAGTCAATATGAAGACTCACTAAGTTCTCATTGAATGAAGAGATTTGTAGTATGAGTACAGTCAATATGAAGACTCACTAAGTTCTCATTGAATGAAGAGATTTGTAGTATGAGTACAGTAAATATGAAGACTCATTAAGTTCTCATTGAATGAAGAGATTTGTAGTATGAGTACAGTAAATATGAAGACTCATTAAGCTCTCGTTGAGATACCAATGTAAATTACAGTATACAAATCTTATTTGATAGAACTGACTTAAGAAGTTTACATGCACATGAAGATGTATTGGCTTCCACTGCGTTTATGCACTTGCACTGTACTATAGACAGACATCTTGCTTCACTGGCACTCGTTCTGTAAAGTATGGCATTGGCCATCATGAAAAATCAATCTTATTTGTGTATGCATACACTGCCTTGTTACTATCATATAATCCCCTGCCAACACAACACACTGTTGTAGGTGTCGAGATGAGCAGTATCTGTCCTGACTGGTGATCTGGACGCAATGCGTAAACCATCCACACCTTCCATGCTACTAGTAGACGGCCGTGACGAGCCAGGGCATCCTTTCACAAAGCTCTCATATCCGCTAAGAGATGGGTATCGTTTCTCGAAACTCTCATATCCACTATGAGACTATAACGCTCTCGTAAATGCACGACCCCCATGTATTAGAGATCTCTACGAGAGCCTTTATGGTCTCGTAGTAGAGAGCTTCGAGAAACGATACCCAGAGCGCCCTCTTTGCAGTGTATCGGCAATGAGAGCATCCCTAGAGGATACGAGAGCTTCGTGAAGAGACACACAGGTCACGTTACCTCAGTTCATTTGTTTAAGTTGTTATGTTCTCATAATGCACGCCTGTGTTTAACAGCTATTTGAACGACTAAAAGTTCCCGTCGTGATATTTAGCCAATATTTGCCAAGTGTCTACATGATGGCTAAAACGTTATACGTGAAGTTACGTATGAAGTAACAATGAAGATGGTATGGCCCCATTAACCAACGTGAATTTTGAAAGAACCTCATTTCTTTTAAAAATAAACTCGTTTCAACTTTGTAAAGTGAAAACCATCTCTTCCGGCGAACCATTACCTAGACAGCTTAGCTGAGACAAACTGAATAACACACTTTTAAAGGAATAACAATGTCATACTCTTTCAACGCCATCATACCGCCATCGTAGTCACTGCGATAGATTACACCTATCCAATAAAGCTTTGTGGAGATATGTAATATGTAGATGTACTATGTGCTTGTCTACCAATGGACACACCGTGAAGTATAACGTATTTCCCAAGTCTGTGACAAGGTGTTAGCTGTCCTTGGTAAGTTTTCTGTATGGGTCGGTCTGAACTAAGCGACCTGAAGAAAGTGCGGATGACTGTGCCGAGGCGCCAGCTGCTGTGATCGATATGCTGTGACATCGCAATACTTCTGCAGAAAGGTCTCGACCATTGGCATTGCATCAATGGTGTATGTTAACAAATGAAAGATGTCAGTATCTACGTTTCGTTGAAGACGTTTCCAAATATGATTGTCACTACACAATTTAGTCATTGAACACGAAAGCTTGAGAAACTTATCAACATTTGCTGTAGTTGCATTGTGTCATATTGTCATATGATTACGCATTATCTTGCCCCTGCCTCTATGTGGAACACTGCTATAGGTGGTATTTCCGTTATCGTGAATGACATCACTATATTCACGGTACAGCATCGTAGGAAGGTACGACAGTATGCCTACTACTGTATACGATACTGCTCTTAAATTTGTAGTCCTGAAGAATACTGATTCGTTTTACGGGCTTAATTGGTCTTCACTGTGTAAATATCCAAACATGGGGAAAATGCATTAATGTGTTTACCATTGTGGTTTGAACTCATCTCCATCGCCTTCCTGATTATACCCTAGTATTTATAAGATGTTTACCTAGACACATATTCCCCCCGGTTTCAGTGCATCTCTTTACAACACTGAATGCATTTCTTTACAACACTGAATGCATTTCTTTACAACACTGAATGCACCTCTTTACAATATTGACAGCCATAGGAAGTGCAACCCAATTTGAATGACCTGGATTTATTAATTTAAAACACATGCATTTAATGCAGATTGTGCATGAAAACAATGGAACATTGGTGTTTGTCCTGGATGCATGCCAATTCGTTGAGTAGCTGGAGCACAGTGACGGTGTAGATCTCTCAGTGAGGCTGATGGTGTACTGGTAGTTCTCGTACTTTATGTGTGTTGTAGTGTGAACTCAGTGCTGGTGTGTGGGGGATACTGCAGACAGATCTTGCACACAAACCAGGAAGTTACGGACAGATAACATCAACGACGATGACTACGATGACGACGATGACGACGTCAAAAACACCAACGATGATGATAATGACGACGACGTTGATTAATACAAATAATAATAGTAATAATAGTGATGATGATAATAATAATAATAATAATAATAATCAGGGGCGGATCCAAGGGGGGGGCTCACCCGGCTTGCGTCCCCACCCTGTAATTGGAAAATGTTGTCCGCCCCTGAATAATAATAAGAATGATGATTATGATTATGATAATTATGATAATGATGATAATGATGATGATGATGAGGAGGAGGAGGAGGAGGAGGAGGGTGGTTGTGGTTGTGGTGGTAATGATGCTAATGATGATGATGATGGTAATATTTATAGATCAGTATACTCAAACAAAACATAGCTAATAAGTTTCTTTGATGCTTGTTGAGGCTTATAACTGCTTTCAAAATTATTTCCCTAATATAACTGATCACATCACGACTTTTCAGTTTACAACGGGATGGAACCGGCAACACATGCGCATAGTGCTGCAGTAAACCTGCGAGCTGGAACCAACGAGACAATGCTGGTAATTTCTGTGGACAGTGATACCTGCTCCCCTGGGAGGGTTCGAACTCGCGACCTTTGGCAATGAAATCCGACGATCCACCGCAGCACTACCAACCGCTCGTAATCCCATAAGCAGAAGATATCAAACAGTGGCCAACCAAGTCGTAGAAATTCATAGCCAGGAATCCCATTTCCTTTCATTTGCAATTTTATTTCATACGTTGTGAGAGGAAATCCCTTGAGTATATACGAACGTTATGAAACCGCAAGATAAATATGGAAAACGATCCATTATGACTTACATTTTTATTTATGCGTTTATTAATCGCTTTTGATCAAATTTAGCACCGTCCTAATATAATAGCTCAATTCAGCAATTTCAGATTCAAACTTTTTCTTGGTATGTAAACGTAATTAGAAATTGGTGCCAGAATTTCCAGAACTTGGTATCGATCTGTTAGCTTATCTCCTTGTTTCGTCGCTGAAACGGAGCTAGTGAGAAGGGCCCAGGGAGTTTGAAGTAATGAACGATCAACTGTTGATTGTTAAAAGCCATCTGATGGTGTGTCTTGGGAAATATAAATACCATTAGGACTTGATTTGCTTGAATCAGTACCATGCTATTACACTTATCATGCACGTACTGTTGTATACTGGTGACTGGCTGAAGGAAGAAACTCAGGATGTCTCTAACAGATTGTGTTGAACAAGGAAGAGGCCCCACACGCCCATGCATGATTCTATCAAGCTAGGATTTTGTTCTTCTATTTTTCACGGAATATTTTACTTTTGGTTGCATCCGAGCTATATATTTTATTGGTATGTCTGTTGAAGACATCAGCTGAATATGTCTGTCTGTTTGGGCGTTGCCTCTGAAACTCTTTCTGGTCGGCTTAGCCATGATCAACAATTGCAACAAGGCTATAAGTAAGATATTCAGGTACACGTCTCCTTGCTTCTACTATTGAAAACGTGCATCCTAGAATTAATTATACTGGTATACATGTTTTTTTACAAAGATACTATCTTTACTCCAATAATTACATAAATATATCTTGCTGTTAACTAATTTGGTTATGCCAGCTATACGATACCGAATTCGGAAAATCTATATAGACGACGATTTGGATACGGTTATACGTAACGACTATGAATATTATAGAAAGGCAGAGACCGTATCTGTATATGGTCTCTGAGAAAGATCAGTTTTACTGTAACAATCAAAACTAATGAACGTTGTTATGAAACTGGCAATAAACAGTCCATTTGCCTGGCACCGAGGAATGGCCAATACTCCAGTGAATATTCCATCCGTAAATGTTTGGACTGGCTGTCGTCTATTTATCACAATCAACTTGGATTGCATAACACGATATGGCCTACTGGACTTCCCATAATGACTTCCGTTTCCGCTAGGTCACGTGTCATGGGACCCCCACGTGTTTGTCACCGTGGATTGTGTTTCCAGCACAGACAGCCTGTAAACACGTTTCTGTCAGACTGCAGAAGAAGATATACCCCCTGGAGCTCCAGGGATGCACGTTAGGCGCCAGTAATTTATGAGGTGTTTTCCTCTCTTTCTAAATGGCAGAAATGATTTCAATCATAGCCGCAAGTTAGGTTCGTTGCGTCGGCGGAAGAACTACTTTACGTGTCACTCCGCGAAGGTTAGGTCAGTGACCCGATACAAGTAGCACTAGGGCGATTGATGTACAACCCATTGATCTTAGATACGATACATCTTGTCACTGCCCATTCACAACATCCATTGACAGTTAAATAGTTATGATATCCACGGATTACCCCCGTTTGGGCTACCATTAAGGCGTGTATTGATCTTGTCACGCCATCAGTAATGTTATTATCAAACAAGTACGAGTCATTGCCAATTTTTATCCATAATACGTGATCTTGGTGCTCTATTGAATGTACAAAATTATATGAAATATGTGGAATAGTGGATACTGGTATTTATCTAGAAAGTTGAGTCATACATTTTGAAAATCAGAAATTATCAATGACATGTTGTAATTGAAGTAATCTAAAACAGAATATACCAGTATGGTTAATATTACCATTTCCATTTCTCACTCTTACACATAGCTTTATGTATGCATCAACCGTCTATCTATCTCTGTGCACTGTAATTCCCAAGGAATTTGATGAACTTCCCATATTCAATGCAGACATTTTGATTTCTTCTAGTAATCAACACGATGGTGGTAAATCACTTCACACCATTCTTTCGCTGATACAGTTTTTGTGTTCTTCCTGGAAATGAAATATGTTCATCCTGGAAATGAAATGTGTTCCTTCGGTTAACGTCTTATCATCAGTCAAGCTCTGGCACATCCCCAGAGGTTATACCTGAAGTGCAAGAGAACAGACGCGGGGCAAATTGAAATGTTCTTGCAATCATCTCAGGACAACTAATCTAAGACACGCAATGCCTTATACAAAAGGGCACGGCATCCACATCCATGTCGCAAAAACGCATAATATCTCAATGTCACACTGGAGGTTGCCCTACTTAAAGGCTTAGCCTCTAATATCGGGATTTGCAATATTAGATTTAAAAAATATATATTAGAGGTTGCAATAGGGAAATTTCGAGAAATCACTTCTGCTTGGAGAAGTCAGTATGCGCATGGATGAAACAAAACCGGAAGTGACGTAAAAATACTAATTCGCTGCAGAGATCAAGCAAAGTGACGGTGTAATGTTTGGTCATCTTCGTGGTGGTGGCGGTGCTAGTGACAGTAGTAACTCCTAACAGGGTCACCAGATGTCTTGTGAATGTGGAGCACTGAGACGGGATTGATGGCTATTGAAGTCTGCACCTGGGGACCTATAAATGAGAATCGGTCAAACAAATTATCCCGCGTACATGTACACCGTACAAATAGTTCCCACTTGGAAGCTGCGATGTCCTTCGTCGGCTGAGAACAAGTGTCCACTTAAAAAAAAAAAAACGGAGTTAGGGTTACATAGATAGAATTAGGCCCTTGTGTAATGTTCTATCTCCTCGCGATGTTTCAGCCTCAAAATTTGGAAATAAAGCTGTTTCGGGCCAATTTCATCTCCACACTCTTAAATATAGGATAGAACAATTAGTCATGATATGACTTCGGACCAGACTGTTCTATCTCCGAGTGCTATTAATTTGATTTTGATGTGAGTGATAAAGAATTATGGAAATAGAACACTATGGAAGTGACATTATTGTGCTTCCATACGTTAAAAACAAAAAAGTGCATTTTTACGAAAACTAACTGGATTTATTTAGTATTATTCTGTTATATTATTAGTATATTATTCTGTTATATTATTAGTATATTATTTTTGTATATGTATCTATCTGTATTATTGTATTTCCGGTACCACTGTGGGGGTAATATGGAAATAAATGAACGTGATCTTAAACACGAGAACTGAGTACTTGTTTGTTTTGTTTCTACCAATAAAATAAATCACAATTAATTATTTAGAGTCAACTCTCGTGTGGCTACTAGAAGTAGCATTGAATTGATCACACGGTGTATATCTACACTTGAGACTATAGCCATGATCACACGGTGTATATCTACACTTGAGACTATAGCCATTCGCAATATCTTCTACGCACAAGTTGCAATTCGTATACTAGTATTCCTATACTGAATACCTGACTTGAGGTCTGTTTTCCCCACCAGTGTTAAATTGGTATGTTTACGTGTGTTTGACACAAATACTTTCAACGTGCTTGGATTCTGGAATTAAAACAAGCCAAGCTTACACTAACGGGCTTGGGAGTAAATCCGAGCAATGCATCATGAAGTCAACAAGTCATTTTTTCAACCATTTATCATTGGTTACCTATTTAGCTCAATAACACAGCCCAGATGTTGGTACAACTAGAATGGCTATTTTCTTCTATATTACAACCACTAAGGATTGATAATAAATACATGTTACGTACATTATGTATCTTCTTTTTTTTTTAAATACGCGTATTGTGAAAATGTGTCCGCTCGTAACAATTCATGAACATCTGCAGTCAAATTTGTGAAGTTTTCGTGTTGCTACGTGAAGTCTCTATACTATGTGTCTGCATGGTGATCATGCATGTACAGCCTAGTGTCTGATTACTCGCATTACTGTACAGACACTTACTAAAACCCTTCCCTCCTACTACTGCTAGCCTAGTCAACACCACTCACGTTTAGACTACTGTGCATTCAAGGAATTGCTACGAATGTATCTACATTGCATGTGTTAGGGAATCTATATTACTACGAGTTCAAGGAATTGCTACGAATGTATCTACATTGCACGTGTTAGGTAATCTATATTACTACGAGTTCAAGGAATTGCTACGAATGTATCTACATTGTATGTGTTAGGGAATCTATATTACTACGAGTTCAAGGAATTGTTATTATGCATAGTCCAATGTGCATCGCAAGTGTCGACGAAGTTTTGTTATTCTGCTTTCTTAGAATTGCTTTAATACACAGTTCAATGTGCATCGTAAGTGTTATAGTGTTTCTAGGTACATATGTTATTTTGAACGGACAAATATATTGAAAATAATATTACAGGCTTCAAAATTTTACTTTGCCACATTAGACCATTGTATTGTGTCTACTATCGTTGATATTCATGTACTAACGATTAGGTTGTCGTTTCTCGAAGCTCTCGTATCTACTACGAGACCATTGCACTCTCGTAACGATCTCTTATACATGGGCACCTGGAATTTATGGGAGCGCAATGGTATCATATTGGATATGACAGCTTCGAGAAACGATACCTAGTGTTGCAGTCCATGGTTCACAGTTGAACCACCGTTGTGTTTCTGAAGTGAGGGGGTGTGGCTGGGGTTGGAGAAGTTCTCGGGTGACAGACCGACAAACATATGTACCTGCCAAGCCATCCTCCGCCTCACAGAGGTACTACGAGCTCTTGGTATAGGATGCTGCCAAGCATTCGAACACATCTTGTTTTAAACTTGTATCTTAATATGTATTGTTATCCATTTCTATTGTTTTTATCTTTCGGAATAACAGCTCTACAGAGTTTAACGTTTTTTGTTCTACATTAAATATAGCTTCTTCGTATTTTTCTTCTAGAATATATATAATTGTCATACACATGTTCAATCGTCAATACAACCAGTGACGTATATATATTAGTAGTTCTGTATGAATACAATATTTAGTTCATGCATATAATATCCTTAGTAGTTTTGTATGAATACAATATTTAGTTCATGCATATAATATCCTACGATCTGTCGACAGAGCTATGTTAGCCCTGGATTCGTTATAATACAAGTTTACAAACAGAATCAGAACACCCTTGCGGTAGTTTTGTGTACTTGTACACTCAATATTTATGCTAGTTGGTCAGACATTGAAACAAGTAATATATCTAGTAGCTAGTATAGTAACCTTTGGCGAGACATAGCACAATATTCTACATCAAATATTAACATGAAGTACGAGACATAATGGTATTAATTGTGTACCAAAGCTCAATTATGTATGGTTATCGATTTTACAATATTTCTTTTCTAAACACTAGATCTCCGCCGATTATACGTGTGTTTGAAGACAATTATCTATCTCTCGCATTTTGTTAATATTATATTATTTGGTTAGGATCAATACCGCATTAATAATCATTGATGTTTTAATAAGAAAACTGAATGTATTTTAATGAGTGTTGATATATTTTCAAACACACGATAAATATGCTATACTCGACATGCAAACATGCTACATATTATGTTCTCTCCCATAATTTGCTACACCATCATTGTGATTATGCATACATGTATATGCTACATGTACTACAACATGAATCTGGACAAAACATAGAACTAAATCAATATAGCTGCACACATTATGTACTGGTTACGGGTATATTGTTTACTGGTATCACATGCATATTGCTGTATATGGACTGCACACAGTGATTTATCAATCCCATGTATATCCCAGAGTGCACTATTCCGGAAGTACCGTGCATGCATTCCTATAAACTTTCCATGACCAACGACCAACATAATTCGTCCGCGTGTGTCATGTCCTTCCAGTCTACTTGTAATCATTGTCCACACATACTGTGTACATCGTCATTCTAACTACGTACATCGCAATATCACAACGAATGTACAGTATACGACATTTCATAGAACGATTGTAGCACCACGAGAGTCGTAATTTAACATAGACTCTACGACTCTAGTAGCGCTACGATAGTTCTGTGTGGAATGCGGACCTGGTTCCAGTTCCATAGAGCAATCGTAGTGCTACGAGAGTCGTAACTAACGATAGTCGTAACTAACTAACGTACTGTACAGGGTATCGTTTCTTGAAGCTCTGATATCCACGTCGAGGCCCTAGCGCTCTCGTAAGTGCACGATCCCCATGTATTAGAAATGGTTACGAGAATCCTTATGGTCTCGTAGTAGATAGATATATTAGCTTCGAGAAACGATACCCAGGAGTTACGACTCTCGTAGCGCTACGATTGTTCTGTGGAAAGCGGACCTGCTATTGTCGCGACATAAAGAATGAACAGTGTTAAACACTGGAGCTTGTTCAAATATATGATTATGTTATGTTACTTTCTCTCGGCTCCCACACGTTCGCTGCTAATACGAGCGGCTTGCACATCGACACCTGCATACAGCATGTACATGTTTGTCAGGCGCCAACTCACGTCCTCTACATTTACATATCAAACAGAGTTTCGTATGGCACGGCCTATATGCATTTCTGATGTGATCTTAATTTCAAACCACCTGCACATTTCTCTTTATACTCAGACACGTACAAATTGTGTCTGCCACTGTCTGGACACAATTTCTAGTTGGACATAAAAATATTTCTGAATACATAATTTGATCCAAGGTTGCGGGCATACACATATTTATGGATACATAATTTGATCCAAGGTTGCGGACATAAAAATATTTATGGATACATAATTTGATCCAAGTATGTGCTTTACTACGAGTCATAGCTAGTGGTTATGCGAGTATAACAAGACTTATTAATTATGTATGAAAATGCTCTCAAACACTAGAAATAAATGAAGTCGATGTATTAATGCATTACAGTGGCACTGTTATTAAACTGAGCACATGCGACATGCCATTCTTACTACTTGGTATAGCTGATACATGTATGCCCATCTATTATGCACATACAATGTGTTTGATGTTGACTCGTCTGTCTAGACGATATATGTCAGCTTTTCATGTTCGTTTATACCTACAAAACAGCACTAAAATTGACGTAAGTGGCAGATGCATATCCACAATACTTCGAATCTCACAAAGATGCATTGGATAGTATTGGTTGTGTGTGTGATGTGTATTGGTTGTGTTTGTGATGTAAGTGAATGTGGATTGTGAGGAGATTTAGAGGCCAACTGCATGTGATGACCAAGGATTGAAGGTGACGTTGCACAACTCTGTTAATTGTTACAATTGAGACACTGATTTGTCCTGACTGCATATTTATGCACGGTCAAAATTACAAGAGATATGTCAGGCATTACTAGATTGATATCAAATTTAAACTGTCTCACTAAGAAAGTATTCAAAAATAGTGTTCACGTAAATATAAATATCTATAAAGCTCGCTCTCCTATAAGTTTATTTAGATTCGGACAAAACCTGAAACAAGTAGCCCCACCCGTGTTATACCAATATAGAGACGAATCTTATCTCCGTCGTCCCGGCGTCGTAACCTTTAGCAGATTAGGCTGTTCATATCCACATCACGTCCACCCGACAACCCGGTGATAGTCTGAGATGAGTTTGTCCAGGGTGGGGTTACCTGAGCTGGGTCTACCAGAAAACACTCATGTTGACTAGTGTAGATGCACCGAAAACACTCTAGCCTACGACACATGCTGGTAGTACTATTGTACATAAACCGAAAAACCGACTCTCATGGGCACATGTCCTATCAGGCCCCGATGTTACCATAGGTTTGAGAGTTTATGATCAACTCAAATATTGCACTGGGTATCGTTTCTCGAAGCTCGCATATCTACTACGACACCATAAGGACTCCCGTAACGATCACTAGTACATGGGGACCCTGCACGTGTACGAGAGCGTTATGGTCTTATAATGGATATGAGAGCTTCGAGAAACGATACCTGGTACCGGTATTTGAGTACAGAAACAGAAATAGTGCACATAAGTATCGTAACCTCGGGGATATGAGTATGCAATAGTGCACATACGTATCGTAACTTCGGGGTTATGAGCATGAAATAGTGCACGTAAGTATCGTAACCTCGGGGATAGAATAATTTATCAGTGTGCACGTATACACTTACAAACAATTAATACGTTTCAGTTTAACTTGATGGCTTATTTTCTGTATGGTGTTACATTGGTGTATCACCATGTATAACATTGAAACTCTTTCATTTGTTTATTAAAAACCTATACCACAAACAACCATAATGTAAAAATATCATCAGAAAATAAGTTCTGTTTATGTTACACGAACTGTGTGGCTTTATTGAAAACACGAGTGATCATATCAACGAGTGTAGCCAATGCCATCTTTTCATGTTGGTGTGGGTAAATATAGGATCCATACTGTCTCCTAACAAAGCTGCATGTTACCTCTAGGCTCACCTACCATAGCCGGGAGAATTAGTAACGCACTACTTTCAAGGTTCAATTATGTTTCCAATGTATACGAGGTGCTGTCTGCTACGACTGGGTGACTGTGAATGGAATACTATTATGTTCGCGAAGAAAGAAATCAATGACACTAGCCAAACGATTTCGCCGTCATGGTTTGTTGATCTGTTGGCCCATCTGAAACATCTCCATGAACACACACACCAGTGCATAGTAAGTCAACATACCCGTGGGAAATGGTGCCTTCTGTGCGGTGCGTGCTACCATGGCGACCGGATGGCAAGCAGATCTGACTACGGTGTGTCGTAGTGTAGCCATAGAGCGTCAATCAGAAGAATCGTGCTTGTTCAAGGACACCCAAAGACTTGACCTTTGTCTCATAGTATTTGTTAGATGGTCCAGCATGGTGTCCCTTCAGACAGGCCATACTGTTCCTTTGTTGTCTTTCAAGAACACATTCTTCACGTTACTTTTGTGCAATAATTGTTACTTTTTATTGATGATACGTCAGTACGCCTGCTGTCTTTAGAACACCCTTGGCATGACATTTGTATTTAGTATGTGTGAGAGCATGACTGAATGAAATGAGAAACTCTAGTTTCGTGTTCTCAAACCAATACTACCATTCTCAATTGAATCTATCTCGTGTTGTTGTCCTGCACGAATCATATTCTTTCACTAAAGCTTTCTAAGATTACGGAAATCGTGTTGCTATATGTCAGCCGTGCAGTTAAGCTCTTCGTGCACTGTACAATCCATTCCAATTTGCGTATCGCTGATCTCTCAACCACGAAAACTAGGGACACTAACCAGTTCTAGCGACAATACCAAGCCTCCGTCCCTACTCATAATGAAAGGGAATCTATTTACGATTGATCGTCGGGTGGACATAAAAATCTTAGCAATCACTCCATGGCCGACCATCTCGTCGATCTAGGACGATGGACACACATTTCTATCTGTACCGCGGCACTGTACAGCAGGGGATCGGCTTTCGAAGTTCTCATGTCCACAATGAGACTACAGTGCTCTCGTAAGTGTCCGATCGCCATGTATAAGTGATCGCTACGAGAATGCTTATGGTCTGCGGTAGATATGAGAGCTTCGTGAAACGACACCCAGGCCGATATATATAACGGTTACTTTTCTTTCGTATTATAAGTCTAGTTGAGCTAGTACTAGCGTGTTGATATCTCGACTAACGTTATATTCTATCAGAAGTGCTCGGTCTGTTTTATGTTAAAGAATATCCAACCTATATGTACGGTTTAATACTAGAAATGAAGTAATGTTTATAACTCTGAGTGTAGGTGAAGACTTTTGGCTTTAGGTACCAGTTTTATTGCACCCAATGTCACCATGCCACGACTTCCTCTTCTTTAATGTGACAAATACAGTATATCAATAAAACGTCAAGAAATTTGTAAAATCCGAATGACATCGTCTTATAAATCTGGCAATATACTGTCTAGCCTTTTGATCATTTGCCAACGCTACTGACCAGTGCTTCCGTTGGGAAAATGAGAATTTATTGGTGGACGATATTTAGTGTCTTAGTGGTAGAGTGGTGGTTTGGAGGCGTGGGTGATCTTTACCATACCCCCAGGATTACCATCACAGATACATTAACACACATCAACCGTATATTGAACCTATTTCATTGAGGTTCCAATTGAACTTAAAGTTCTCAAGGTGTATATTTATATGTAGACAGAGATGCCAAGACAAACCTTTACCATCCATCCAGAATTACCATCACAGATACATTAATACACACCAACATTTATATGGAACCTACTTCACTGAGTCTCCGATTGAACTCCAAGTTCTCACGGTGTAAATTTATATGTATACAGAGATTCCAAGAAGCATATATTTACCATCCGTCCAGAATTACCACCACAGATGCATTGATACAGACCATCTATGGGAGCCACCTCACTAGACGTCTAGAGGAATGGCGTCTAGAGGAACATGTACCACGTAGACGTTTTATCATACGGAAGTATATAAAGAATACAAATAATACAAAACACATTATAATAATATAGAGACTTTGTGTCCTGCGTTGTAACTCTATAACTATGTTATCATGTCTACTTATTTCATCTTCATGTAGACTAATACGCCTTTCGTTCGTTCAAAGTTTAAAAGACGAAACATATTGAGATTTTATTTGTATTCATCCAGTATTTATGTATGTTCAACTTCCATATTCAGACTTGTGACGACCGTGTCAAGGGTGGTATGATAACATTGCCAGTTCGTCTTCGTGCCAACAGTTGTCATACACTATCACACCTACATCAGATCCACACCACTGCAAGGCCAACCGTTGCCATACACTATCACACCTACATCAGATCCACACCACTGCAAGGCCAACAGTTGTCATACACTATCACACCTACATCAGATCCACACCACTGCAAGGCCAACAGTTGCCATACACTATCACACCTACATCAGATCCACACCACTGCAAGGCCAATACCACAGCTTCACTGCTTTACCATCATCAATGAAACCAACTGGACGTGAGAAATGTCTGGAAAATAATTATTGATCACTTATATTCACACTATAAGTAATTATGTTGATATCACCAGTAGTCATTAAAGAAAAGAAGACGAAGTATTAACTATTATTAAGACGGTCCCTTAATTGTTAATTCATGACAAACAATGAGAAAGCTGTAGACTGAAATAAGTTCTGGTAATATACCCACGAACGTGTCATTCTGGTAGATGAACGTCCCCATAGCACGCTATGAATCACTGTAGTATGTTGTTCACATGAAGATGCATTGCTCTTTCGTTCTTTCTTTCGCCCCTCTCTCTCTCTCTCCCTCTCTCTCTCTCTCCATCAAAATTAGCATACGTGACACTCTAATGCCATACTACTTATACTACTGGTCAATGGGAAAATGTTCAACGAAATCCATAGTCAAAAGACTACTGACTAGCAACCAAAGGGAAGACCATGTTTCGCGTACATTCGCACTAGTCTTCATTCCAACCCTTTAATGCCATTTCAATTGTTTCGAACGTTGTCTACTAGACGCCATGTTCTAGAATTGGCTTTACTGTGAGTGGTCCGGCGACAGCGTTCAAAACCACCCGCTGTGCAATGACCCTGTGTATGACTGCCCTGCAATATTCTCTGGTCCAGACACACCACGCCGGAGAAGCTTTTTTAGATGGAATATGTGTGTACTTTGCTAGAGCTACCGTATTGGGTTCCTGCGACAATGGCACCGTTAAAGTGCTTATTGGTTTTCTGCGTTACATGCGCTGCGTGACCCCTGCTTTCAATAGACAGGTACACATGTGGAGCGTCCTTCTTTCTTTGTGATTCGTGTGTTTTGGTCCGTTTCATGTTTATGGAACTCGTAGAGATAACAAAACATGGATTTGTCATAAATATTCTGCGATCTGATGTTTAGCGGAACTACCATCACGCTTGCTTTCACAGCGACACAGTCTAACAACAATCCACACAGCGGAACGTAACAATTCATTATAACAACAATATATGCAGGCACTTGGCGTGACACCAACACAGACTGGTGGATAATGGCGTTAACCGACAGACTTTTATTTCGTGAATTAAAGTTTAAATTTTATACGTAGATCTATTATTTGTTTTTTGTTCAAAACTTTAATCAACAATTCTTACCAGTAATTTTCCGTTTAATATTATAGATCTGCATAAAAGATAAACGATAAACGCCGGCGACCAAAATAATAGGAACTGATTCTATCGACATATTAATGCAGCGACAAACTTTGAGGATTTCGCTTTTGATGGACAAACATAGATAAATAATATCGATAAGGTCCTGCTACTATCTCAGAACGTAAATCGCCGAGTTCGTCGCCGCGAAATTCGCCTCTGGTGTGAAAGGACCTTCATGCGTAAATGATCATGAGGCAAGCGAACGTTTGAATGATCCCTACATTTTAATTAATATAAAGTATATATACATGCTTTGAAACTCGGTCTGCAATCGCGACAAGTATCCCATCGCTCCATTTACTTCAACAGCAAGAATAATAGATGCATTTCAGCTATAACGTGGGACTGATATATTATATCTGTTTTACGTATGCCTGAGAAGATGTATAAGACAATGGCCGGGATGTGTTGACCAGATAAATACTGTCATTACTGCCATTAGCAAGCGTGGAACTCTGTCTCGGTAGACTGAACACATGGACAGTGCATAGTTAATGCCACAAGAAGACACTGGTCTATCCTACTGTACAGACACTGGCCTATCCTACTGTACAGACACTGGCCTATCCTACTGTACAGACACTGATCTATCCTACTGTACAGACACTGGCCTATCCTACTGTACAGACACTGGCCTATCCTACTGTCCAGACACTGATCTATCCTACTGTACATACACTGATCTATCCTACTGTAAACATGTGCCTATCTTACAGTACAGTGCAGCATGGGCCTATCCTACTGTACACATGTGCCTATAATATACAGTACAACACTGGCCTATCTTACAGTACAACACTGGCCTATCTTACAGTACAACACTGGCCTATCTTACAGTAC
>JAVCKZ010053994.1:0-17006 GCA_034780755.1 Lepetodrilus elevatus | reverse complement strand
AGATTACTAAAGTCGCCACAGAGATTTTGTAACTGATTGATTATATAAACTTATCCGCTTAACTAAGTGCCATTCGGATCTGACCCCATTGTTCATCGGTTAGAAAATAGCGATTCATACAGGCTCCCTTAAATTTATCGCCTTTTCCTCTCTTTTACGATAAATGTCAACAGAACCTAGGGTATGCGAATGAAAGAAACTAGCTGGTGTGAAATTTATATGACAGCTAATCAAGCATTACCCCCCATATATCCTGAGCTTACAAGTTTTCTGTTGTCCCGTCCTTTTCCTATTTAAAGGCCGGGTTACACTCGTCGATTGAATCGTGGAGGGTTGCGCAAGGAGAATAGATTCAAACTTGGTGGGTCATGAAGGAATCATGGTGAAGAAATTACCATGATCTATGTTGCTATTTAAATAAGGAATTCGCCCGCGAGGCAAAATCACGGATGTTCAAGAATATACTCCAACAATGGCTGGCGACCCAGTGCTCCTCGATCCCAGGGGTGCGTTCAGGTGTGTTGACGCTGCCAGCACATGGGGCGGTAGGGAGTGTTGTGGTACGGTGGCCAGAAAATGGGCCGGATCTAAAGTCCTTATTAAGCGCTGCACAAGCAGTTTTGAAGCACAATAAGCCTCTGATTCAGGTACCCCGAGAGCGGCGCAGTGATGGTTCAGCGCATACAGTTGTGGCAGCACCTGTATTGATTACGGGGCAACCGATGGGGGCTGCTTCACTCCGCTTGGAAAAGAGTGATAAAGATGGAGGAAAAGCCGCGCTGAAGAGGCTGAATGCTGCGATCCCAGCATTGGGCCAGCTTTTTCAAGCGGAGCGAGTACTCAAAAAGCCGTCCCCCGAGTTAGAGATAATTACCGGTCTGCTTGCTACGGCGCTTACCCATAAGCGTTTTAAGGCCAGCGTAATGGCACTAGCGACTGAGCTAAGCGGCCTCCTGGTTTGTGATCGGGTCAGTATTGGTTTACGCCAGATTCAGCGTACTCGTGTGGTGGGAATCTCTCATAGCGCTGACATCAAACCACGTCAGAAATTGATTAGCACGTTTACTACCGTGATGGACGAAGCGATTGATCAGGCTGTTTCCATTCAAGTTCCTCAAGATCTATTCCAGGCACCGCGCATTACCCTTGCTCATCAAGCGTTTGCCGCGCAGCTTAGTATGGCCTCGATCTGTACTGTGCCTTTATTTTTTGCAGGGGAGCCTGTTGGTGCTTTGCTATTGGAGCGTCCCGCAGGCAGGCCATTTAATCGTCAGACTGTTGAGCTTTGTGAGCATATTGCGAGTTTTATCGCCCCAGTATTGCAGATGAAGTACAAGCTAGATCAGCCATGGCCAAAGCGTTTTCTCGCTTCATCCATGCGTTTTAAGTCGAGCCTCATGAGTAGCAAAGAAGTGATGCCAAAGATTGTCTTGGTCATGCTTGTCATAGGGCTGACGGTTACGTTGCTTCCTATTGCCAGTTTTAAGATCAGTGCTCCGGCGCAGTTGGAAGGTGTGGTACAGAGAATGGTGACCGCTCCCAACGATGGTTATATAAAAAAGATCTATGCGCGCCCGGGGGATATTGTTGCCAAAAATCAAGTGTTGATTGAGTTGGAAGACCGGGATCTGAGGTTGCAACAGCGTGAACTACAGGGAGAATTGGCGCAATTCGAAAGTGCTTACGGGGCGGCACTGGCGAGTCGAGATCGAACCCGTCTGGCGGTGGCTGCTGCGGAGATCGAAAAAACCACGGCACAACTCGCACTTGTTGATCAAAAGTTGGCACGTATACAACTAAAAGCGCCATTTGATGGAGTGGTGATTTTGGGTGATTTGAGTCAAACCTTGGGGGCGCCGGTCAAGCGTGGTGATAAGCTCATGACCCTCGCGCCAGCAGGAGAGTATCGGGTTGTTTTTGATGTTGATGAGCGTGATATTAGCTATCTTGAGGTGGGGCAGCCAGGCTATTTGGCTTTGTCTTCGAATCCATCCCAGCATCATCGTGTGCATATTCAACGCATTATGCCGATGGCGACCGTTAAGGATGGACGAAATACGTTTGTTGCTGAGGCAGAAATTCTGGACAGTCAGTCGGCGCAGCTTCGCCCTGGATTGAGGGGAGTGGTGAAGGTCGTGGTGGATCAACGCTCGCCCATGTGGATCGCATTACACCGTTCCTGGGATTGGATGGAATTTAAGCTTTGGAGCTGGATAGGCTACGCATGAGTGACGAACTGTTTAGTCCACAGTGGTACCGTGTTGCCGATTTACATCTTCGGTTGAGAAAGCACGTTCGCATTCATCGTCAGGTACATCGCGCACGAATTTGGTACGTTATCGAAGACGAAGCCACTGGGCGTCATCATCGTTTAGATCCTAAGGCGTACGCGTTTGTAGGTAGGTTGGATGGCCAGGTGAGTGTTGACCGGCTTTGGAATGAGTTGCTGGAAGCATTAAAAGATCAAAGTCCTACGCAGCACGATATTGTTCGTTTGGTAGGGCAGCTTCATCAAGCTGATTTAGTACAGTGTGAATTGACACCGGATATCGAGGAGCTTTTTCGGCGCCAAGAACGCCGTGAGCGACAGCTACGTTGGGGGATGTTAAATCCACTGGCATTCCGCACACCCTTATTTGATCCAACGCGACTTCTTGATTGGTTGCAACCCAAAACAGTTTGGCTTTTTAGTCAATCAGCGCTCATGGTGTGGATCTTTTCGGTGCTGTTGGGAGGCATCATTGCGGTGCAAAACTGGACGGCAATTGTGACTCATGCGGGAACACATCTCCCCTCAACGCGTTATGTGTTTTTGGTGTGGCTGTGTTACCCAATACTCAAAAGTTTACACGAATTAGCCCATGCATTGGCGGTGCGTCATTGGGGAGGCAATGTGCACGAAATTGGTGTGAGCTTATTAGTACTTATGCCTGTGCCTTATGTTGATGCATCGGCTGCAACGCTTTTTAGTGATAAATATGCACGTATTGTTGTGAGCGTTGCGGGGATTGTTGTTGAGGTTTTTTTTGCAGTTTTAGGGTTGATCGTTTGGTTAAATGTCAGTGATGGGGTTGTGCGTGATATTGCATTCACGGTAATGGCGATTGGTGGTGTGTCTACCGTGATGTTTAATGGAAACCCGTTATTAAAATTTGATGGATATTATGTGCTTGCGGATTGGCTGGAAATTCCCAATCTCAACTTTCAAGTCAAGCGTTACTGGTCTTGGATGGCGCGTCGCTATTTATTGCGAGTGAAAAAAATAGATCCAATTGATACGGCACCTGGTGAAATTAAATGGCTGTTTAGCTACGGGCTGCTTTCCTGGTTTTATCGGTTTGCAGTTATGTTGGTAATTGCAGCTTGGTTTAGTCATTTTTCTTTGTTGTTAGCGGCACTTGCAGTGCTGTTATTTCTTTACCCTCTCATAATAAAGCCTGTTTATGAAATATTTCAGTACTTGCGAGCGTCTCATGAAATTCGGCGTCATCGGTTTAGGGCATGGGTATCAACGAGCGGATTTGTGATAGCGGCGGCCATGTTTCTTATGTTTGTTCCACTGCCGTATTCGACCGTTGCTCAGGGTGTGGTTTGGTTGCCTGATAAAGCTAAAATTAGGGCAGGTGTTGAGGGTTTTGTGGAGGATATTCTTGTAGCAGATGGAAGCCAGGTTAGGCGGGGGCAACCACTTATCCGTCTTAATAATGATGCATTGGATATCCGCAAGAAAGTAGCCCAGTCGAAATTGGCCACACTTAAAGCACGTTATTATGCCTCGATAGGGCATGATTCTGCCGAAACAGATCAATTGCGTGAGGAAATGAGTACGGTAAAGAATGGATTTGCGCAGATTGAAAAAGAAATTGATCAGTTAGTTATTCGCAGCCCTCTTGATGGGACGCTAGTGATTCCTCACCCTGAAGATCAGCCGGGAACACTAATCGCAAAGGGAACAATATTAGGGTATGTATTTGCCAGGCAGGATATTCGTCTGCGTGCGGTTATTCCTCAAGCTGATGCGCAGCTAGTTCGGCACCGAACGAAGTCGGTGTCGGTGCGTGTGGCAGACCATTTACAGCATATATTCCAGGGAGAGTTGGATCGAGCTGTGCCTTCTGCAACAACGAAATTGCCCAGTGCCGCGTTAGGCTATGCGGGAGGAGGTAATATCTTGACCGATCCAATGGACAAAGAAAATTTACGAGTCCTCGAACCTGTTTTTATCGTTGATGTTCGTGTTCCAGGTCACAAGCTTAGTCGGGTGGGCGGGAGAGCTTGGTTGCGTTTCGATCACGGTAAGACTCCATTGCTGTCTCAATGGTCATTGCGTTGGGAGCAGTTGTTTCTTCAGCATGGTGCCGTGGAAGGGTAGGGTGACATGTCTATTTCTATCTATAGTCAAGAGCCATGAATCAAGGCTCCCCGACTCCCGGCCTTAAATACGGGCTTTATCCCGAGCGTAAATCAAAACCGCACACATTTGCTGGAAATGTTTTTTCCAGCATTAAATCATTGGGTGAGACCTTTCGACCCTTTCCTTTGTGGCGATATCGAGGCTTTATAAATCATGTGCGGCATCTGGCAACACAGTATGTCAGTCTGGATGATAGGGCGCTAAGTGGCGAATTAAAACTGCACCGTGCTCAACTGAGAAAACAGGGCTTAGCGTCTCTCCCGTTGGTTAAAGCGGTCGCTTTGTTACAAGAGGTTATTTACCGGGAGTTGGGTATTCGGCCTTTTGATGGCCAACTCCTAGCAGCAAGGATCATGCTGGACAAGCGTTTGGCGGAGATGCATACCGGTGAAGGAAAAACGCTAGCCATTGCCATTGCGGCGATGACGGCGGCTATGGCGGGTATCCCTGTTCATATTATTACGGCTAATGATTACCTGGTTGAGCGTGATGCGGATCAATTACAACGTATTTGTTCGAGGATTGGGTTGAGCGTTGGCGCTGTAATAACGGGTATGTCACCAGATCAACGTTGTGATGCTTATGCCTGTGATATTACGTACTGCACTGCAAAAGAATTAGTATTCGATTATTTACGTGACCGCATTTTACCTGGGCAGGCTCAGAGTGATCTTCATTACAGGGCTATGAGCCTTACGGGGGCTGGCTCTGGTCAGAGTCGTGTATTACGTGGGCTTTGTATGGCGATTATTGATGAGGCCGACAGTATTTTGTTGGATGAAGCGATGACGCCTTTGATACTTTCCCGGGAAGAGAAAAATGCTATTGCAGAAAGCCATTACCTAAAAGCGATGGAAGTGGCCCGACAACTTGAAAACCCTACCGACTTTATTTTGGATGACTATACGCGTGAGGCGGAGCTAACTCGTGTTGGTTCGATAGAGGTAGAAAAGAAAAGCCAAGGTTGGGGAGGCTTATGGATGACAGCGCGTTTTCGTGAGGGGCTGATTGGACAAGCATTGGCTGCGTTGTACCTTTATCACCGTGATCGGGATTATCTGCTCAAAGATGATGCAGTGCATATTATTGACCCAACCACGGGCCGAAGAGCTGAAGGACGGCAATGGTCTCGCGGTTTGCATCAGTTGCTCGAAATGAAAGAAGATTGCTTACCGAGCAATGAGTTCCAAGCGATTGCGCAAATAACGTATCAGCGTTTTTTTCCACGTTATCTACAGATGGGCGGCACCAGTGCAACGCTGCGTGAGTCGAGAAGTGAATTGCAGCTTGTCTATGAGCTGCCTGTGGTAAAAGTACCTAGGCGTCAACCCAGTCGTCTTACCTGTTTACCCCAACGGCTTTACTTCAAACGCCGGCACCGTTGGCGTGCTGTTGTTAAGCGCGTGATTGAGTTGCGCGCCCAGGGGCGGCCAGTGCTCATTGGTACCGATTCAGTTGCAGATTCTGAAATACTTGCGCGTAGCCTACGAAGTGCGCAAGTACCGCATGAAGTACTAAATGCTCGCCAAGATGATAAAGAGGCCCACATCATTGCGCGTGCAGGAACGTCAAAGCAGGTGACTGTGACGACCAATATGGCGGGCCGAGGAACCGATATTCCGCTCGAAAAAAGTATTGTGGAATGTGGCGGTCTGCATGTCATCTGTTGTCAGCACAATGCTTCGCGGCGGATTGATCGGCAACTGCATGGTCGTTGTGCCCGGCAGGGAGAGCCGGGCAGTGTTGAGACTTTACTGTGCTTGGAGGATGCGCTGATTGCTCGTCACCTTTCGGCGAAAATGATCCCGCTACTGAGCAAAATCTTCGATATCTCAAAACCATTGCCTCGCTGGCTGGGCGTATTATTGTCTGCTATCCCTCAGCGCTTGGAAGAAAGCCGTCAACGTGACTTACGCGCCCGCTTGCGTCGTAGTGATCGGCAAGTCCAGCAGTGGCTCGCGATCAGTGGGCGAGGGGAGTGAGAGCTAAGCCTGTGCTAACAGCAGTTATCATCTGCGGGGCAGCAAGATGATGAGAACCAAGATAAGATGGCTTTTTTATCAGGAATGCCGCCAGCGTGTGCAATTTTTCCGTCAACGATCACTCCGGGGGTTGACATAATTCCGTAGGACATGATGTCCGCCATGTCTTCTACTTTCTCAAGCGTGATAGCGATGCCGTTTTCGCTGCTGACTTCCTCGATGAGTTTTTTTGTGGTTTCGCAATTCGCACAGCCTGAACCCAGGACTTTTACGTCTATCATAATGACCTCATAAAATAGTATTAAAAAACCAACCGACCAGAATAATTGAAACGGTGATAATGGTGGTAAAAAGAACGAGTGCCTGCCATTTGATAACCTTTCTTAAAATTAATAGCTCAGGCAATGAAATAGCAGCAATACTCATCATCAGTGCAAGGGTGGTGCCTATGGCAACGCCCTTAAGCAGCATGGCCTCAGCAAGAGGAATCACGCCGATGGCGCTGGAATACAGCGGTACGCCAATAATCACAGCCATTGGTACGGCAAGGATGTTATTGGTGGTGCTAAGGCTGTTTGCCCAGTATTGAGGAAAGTAGCCATGAAATAGTGCGCCTGCGGAGATACCAAGAATAACCCATTTCCAAATACGCCCAACAATTTCTTTTACTTCAGCAATGGCGTAATGGTGTCGGGCTAATAAAGAGTTATCTTGTTCAAGTACGGGCGTTTCGCCTATTTGAATTTTCCATACATAGGCTTCAACCCAACGCTCGGGCTTGAATGTCTCGATAATAATTCCGCCTACATAGGCAACCAATATGCCGGATGCTATGTAGAGTAGAGTGATTTTCCAGCCGACAATGCCAAACAGCATTACAACCGCTATCTCATTAATCATTGGGCTGGCAATTAAAAATGAAAATGTAATGCCAAGTGGAATACCTGCCTCGACGAATCCGATAAAAAGAGGGACGGATGAGCATGAGCAAAATGGGGTGATTGACCCTAAAAAAATCGCCAATGATCTGGCAACAAACGGGGATTTTCCGCGTACATAATTGCGAACTTTTTCGGCTGATACAAAAGAACGAAATAACCCCATTAGATAGATAATAAGCACCAGCATAAAAAATATTTTGGTAATATCCATGACAAAAAAATGCAGGCTCTCTGCTAGTTTTGTCCCGGACTGAAGTGCCAGTAAGTTAAAGACGAGAGAATCTGCAAGCCATTTAAACAACAAATTTCTCCTGTACGTCTGTCTGTGCAAGACCTGGGCGGTACTCCATACTCAAGAGCCGCTTAGCATCCTCTTTAAATAGCGGTGTAGAACTTAATTCCGTAATGGTTTGTTGGATAATATCTTTCTTGAATGAAGATAACCTGGGATGAATAGAGTAATAAACCCACTGACCGTTACGGCGCTGATGAATGATCTTATGGAGTTTTATAATACCTAAATGGCGAGAAATCTTGGATTGAGGTAGCGCCAATGCGTGGATGAGTTCGCAGACGCAAATTTCACTATGAGTAAAAATGATGGCGAGGCAACGTAGGCGGGTTTCATCCGCTAAAACTTTGAAAAACTCATTCATCAATAGTGTTTTGCGTGGGTGAGGGCAGTAGACTTTATATAGGAGGATATCCTAAATTCCAATATCTGCATATCCAGATATTATAAGAGTGCCATTCTTTAAGTCAAATTGGCTGATGTGTTGGTGCTATTAGCAAGGCTGGTCTTCAAGAAAAAAACGTTGCTAACGTAGGTGGAGTGAGACCCCGTTAACATTTTAGACTGTTAATAAAGATAAAACCTCAGTAGTACTAGACGGGCTATCTTGAAGTATTAACGCTGGCAGAATACCATCGCGCCCCAGAATGTTGGGTTTAATTGGAGTTCCGCCTCTCTAGATTCTCAAGAAGTTTTTCTAGCTCAAGAGCGTATCACAGTCAGATTCCCCGTACACCGGCATTCGTGTTGCTCTGGATTTTGATAGGCGCAATTGACCATATTATTACAATAAGCTAGGAGTGCAAATGTTGACCCACCACAAACCTATTACACTGTATTTTTCGTTTCGTTTTTCTATATTAAGTACCTCGGTGGCGCTCTGTCTAATCGCCGTTCTTAGTATTGCTGGCCAGGCACAAGCAAATCAATATGGCATAGCGTTTGTGAACTACAGCAATGATGGCTATGCTTCTGTGGCTACTGATCGAGAATTAAAAAGAATTGCCAACACAGGAGTCGAATGGACCAACCTAGTTGTTCCGCAGATGATGGATGATATTACGTCAACTACTATATATCGTTCATCAAATGGCGGTATAACACCAACCGATGAGTCGTTAGTTCATGCCATTGAAAAAGCGCACTCTTTGGGCTTAAAAGTGATGCTTTATCCGCACCTTGAATTGGGTCATGATCTTGATCACTGGTTTGGAGAGATAGGAAAAGATTTCAATACCGAACAATGGAGTGAATGGTTTGAGGCTTATACGCAGTTTATTTCGCACTATGCGGATTTTGCGGAAGATAACGACGTAGAGCAGTTAAGTATTGGTATGGAACTGATGTACGCGGAAAAGCAGGAAGCTCATTGGCGCAAATTAATTTCAGTTGTACGTCAACGCTACAGTGGGTCGCTTATTTATGCTGAAAATTACCAAACGGAAACGTATAGGTCAGATATTTCGAATGTTAACTGGTGGGATGCCTTAGATTATATCGGCATTGATGCTTACTATGACTTGGTTCCGGAAGCGGTTACTGATCCCAGTCTTGATGATATGTTAGAAGCTTGGAAGCCGATTGTTGCACGCTTGGAAAAATACTCAAAAAAATGGAATAAACCCATCTTGATTCCAGAGTTGGGTTATCGAAGTGTAAAAGGTGTAACTCATCACCCTTGGGATAATCCTCGTAATCGCCCCGCTGATTTGCAGGAACAAGAGAACGCTTATCGGGCTTTTTATCAAAGTTTTATCGGAAAGCCATGGTTTGCGGGTGTTATCTGGTGGGCGCATTCTACTCACGAACCAGAGTCAATTGAGAATACCCGTTATTCTCCGTTGGGTAAGCCCGCTGAAAGCGTTATTCGTGAGTATCTCAAGCCCGTTGACCCTGATGACTGTCATTCTACTTTTCAATTGCCGCAAAAGAGTTGGCGTATGATCAGTATACCGTGTACTCCTCCGGCAAGCGCGAATACTCTAGAAGCTGTTTTTGGTGATGATGAGCTTGGCGATTATGGTAGTGACTGGGTTGTTTATAGTTATAGTGCGGATGTCTCCCATTATATAAAAGAATCGTTAAGCAGCGAGCTTGAGCAGGGAAAAGGATACTGGATTATGTCTACTGCGATAGGTGCTAATTTAGATTTGCCTAAAGGCAGTAAAAAAATCTCCGCCTCAGAGGTGAATAACTCTGTTGCTTGTCAGTCGGACGAGGGCTGTTTTTCTCTACCTGTGTTTACTAACTCAACGCGCACGCAGTGGAATTTGCTTGGGCATCCTTTTTTAACCAAGACTGCAATTAGTGACTGGCGAATATTAACTGCGAACGAGAAATCCAATGCTACCTGTAGTAATAAAGATGGATGTACGATTTCAGAAGCCGAGGCCGATGCTGTTTTTAGTAGTAAGCTTTGGAAGTATCGTGGTGCTGCAGATGGTTATGTGGTTCTAAGTTCTTCCGACAAATTGAATGCTTGGGATGGGTTTTGGGCTGCGGCGTTTAAGAATGAGACAAATGAGCAGCTTCGTCTATTGATTCCTATCAATGAATGATAGGAATGAGCCGTTTGCGTATGCACTAATGTAGTGATTTATACTAAGAGGACATGCTTAGTTGTTAGGGTGGCATGGATGCCGCAGTTTGAGGTCGAGCGAATAAAAGTATGAGTTGGAATTAACCGTCGTGCAGTTTAGGCCGTTATTAAATACGCAATTATCGTGTTGTAGACCATTGAAAATGGAACCCTCCGTCTTTGTTTAGAAGGCTGTTAAACTTGGATGGATTGGCTATGGAATTAGGATAGTGGCACAAATATCCCCGATTTCTCGTTACAGAAGACCTTTTGTATCTCTATGCCTCAAAATCGTGAATATTTGCGCTCGCTCTTCCGCTCCATTGCTTGGGTTCCCCATAGTTTGACAGCCTTCTCGCACTCGTATTTTTAATGCCTAAAGCCCTACTGTGGAGGGTATAGTTTTGAACTAACTATTATGCTTCATGGTCAAAATTGCGTTGCTCTCGTTTTTCTATATGCAGGGCAGTAGCTCTATTATAATTATATTTAGTGACTTAGGAGTCTTAATGTTTACCGTAATAAAAATATTTCGTAAAAAATACCGTATTAATTTATTTTCATCTCTTAGCTTTTTTGTATTCTATATTTTTGCTATTTTGCTATTTTCAAGTTCAGCTCAAGCTAAACAGTATGGGTTATTTATAGAAGACACTAGTTATGGTGGTTACTCATCTGTAGATGCTGATCGTGGATTTGAAGCGATTGCGGGTACAGAAGTTAAATGGACTGGCATCGTGGCGATGCAATTGGTCGATAATATTGACTCCACGACAATTTATCGTTCCTCGGAAGAAGGTGTCACGCCATCAGATGCGGCATTGGTTCACGCGATCAATAAGGCCCACTCACTAGGCTTAAGCGTTATGCTTTATCCTCATCTTGATTTGGCCAATGATTCCCAGCATTGGTTTGGTGAAATAGGCAAAAATTTTAATGCTCAACAATGGGATAATTGGTTTGCTTCTTATACGCAGTTTATTTTTCACTATGCTGATATCGCAGCGAAAAATGGTGTTGAGCAATTGAGTGTGGGTATGGAGCTGATGTATACGGAAAAGCAGGAGGCGCATTGGCGTGAATTGATTTCCCAGGTACGCCGACGTTACAGTGGGTCGCTGATCTATGCTGAAAACTATGATACTGAAACATTTGCTACGGGCACTTCAAATGTTAGGTGGTGGGATGCTCTCGATTATATCGGTATAGATGCATACTATGACTTGATTCCAGAAGGTAATATCGACCCTACGCTAGCCGATATGCTAGAAGCTTGGAAACCTATTGTAAAACGTTTGGAAGCGTACTCCGCCGAATGGAATAAGCCTATTTTAATCTCAGAGCTAGGATACCGGAGCGAAATGGGTTCAACGCATCACCCGTGGAGAGAGGCCGTTGGTAACCCGGTTGATTTACAGGAACAAGCAGATGCTTATCAGGCCTTTTATGAAAGCTTTGTAAATAAACCTTGGTTTGCTGGAGTATTCTGGTACTCGCACTCAACATCAGAGCCTGACTCGATAGAGAATAGAAGTTATTCTCCTATCGGAAAGCCTGCTGAAAATATCGTGCGTCAGTATAAATGAGTTGATGTTTTATTTACTTGGATGGGGCCTCGTAGCAAAGCGAGTGTCCCATTCGTTGTTGCGGGCGGACTAAGTTTTACCTTGGCGCACGACTGGTTTAATCAATTTCTATATAAATAGCTAGGTAACAAAGTGCTATCAGGGTTCGACTATGGCCTTTAGTCTGAACACCTGCATCTAAAGGTTATCGACCTTTTTCCACCATTAATCCGAATCGCCCTTTTGGGGCGAGAAGTACGCCCCATTGATGTTGTTGTTTGCTTGCCTGAGGAAGGTGTATTGGTGTGCAATGCTCGTCGCAGCGATCAACAGGTCTTAGGTTTCTAGTCGCTTGGAAGCGATATAGTACGATTACAAAATAGGGATATAGTGGGAAGAATTGTACTCACATTACTTGCAGGTATGACTGCGGTCAATTTGACGGTGGCGGCTCCTTTGCCTTGCTTGATAGAGCCAGAAGAAGTGGTTGAGTTGGGTAGTCCGGTGATAGGTGTTCTCGAGTCCATCTCTGTAGAGCGTGGTGATCAGGTAGAGAAAAACCAGGTAGTTGCGCAGCTTATGGATACTGTTGAAGCTCGTGCTATGGAACTGGCCTCAAGCAGGGCTGAAGATGAAGCTGAATTGCAATCTGCTATAGCAGCCAGTGAGCATGCTAAACGTGAGAAACGCCGTTTACTCTCCATGCTAAAGAAAAAGCTTATTTCCAGACAAGTTGTCGATAAAGCAATCACAGAGGCTTCTCTTGCTTTCCATAAACTCGAGCAGGCTCGCGCTAATCTTAGGAATTCAAAGCTTGAGTTAAAATTGGCAATAGCGCAGTTAAACCAACGGGCATTGCGTAGCCCGATAGAGGGTATTGTTACAGATCGTTACCTATCCCCTGGTCAGCGTGTTCAAGATCAACCTATTCTTAAGATTGTGCGTATTGACCCTTTGCGTGTCGAAGTCATCGTTCCTGCTGAACACTATAATCATTTTACTCTTGGTCAAAAGGTGAATGTCACTCCTCAACTTGCTGGTTTTGACTCTGAAGAAGCTGAGATAACCATTGTTGACCGAATGATTGACCCAGGTAGTAATACTTTTCGGGTTACTTTAAGGTTGCCTAACCCCGATCATGCAATTCCCGCAGGAGCAAGGTGTAAAGCAGATTTAGGTGTGTGAGCTACAGTCTGTTGGCTAGTCTTGGGTGGTCAGCAACTAACAAGCGAGAGGGGCACTATCGTGAAATGTTATCTCGCTGGCTGTACCTGAAGTAGCAGATTCTTTATGACGTATATAGCGAATAAAAATTACGCTTATTTGCATCAGTGCCCCTTATTAATCAAGTCCTCTAAAATGATACGTCAGTATGTAAAATATCAAGAAGCCAAGAGAGGCAATTTGATTTAGACATAGACTAACTTCAACCAAAGCGACAATGTTCCTGGCTAGCCTTCTTAGAGAGCTAGTCCTAAAATACTCTTCTAGGGTGAGATCAAAACCACGCTTTAAGAACGTGAGATCTTTACTTTTAGCTATCCGTCTTAGGGGAAACCCTATACCCACTTTTAAAGCTTTAATTGACCTTGGATTCTTGCGGTTCTATGCTGCTGATTAGAATTGGATGTATTGATTTATAACTAATTCTAAATGCTTTTGAATAAATGTTTTTGATGGAAAATATTGATTCGAAATACTTAACTTTCTGCATTAATACGTTCCTTTAGGATGAGGGGGATGGGTACTAAATGAGGATTAAGATGATTGCTTCCGAGTAATCATAATAAATAAAATCACGGAGCTTTCTATAGCACTGGCTTAGATAATTCCATAAAAATTTATGCGATAAAGTTGCTGCCGCCGAGGGAATTAATTTTCGTTATGCATTATAGGATGGCTGCGGCCCTTTATATGATAAGAAGAAGGTTGCGTCTTGATAAGTCGTATCAGGACTTATCTTGCTTGGATTGGTTGCCCTGCTTTCTAATGCGAAGCGGTGCTTTCTAGATTGCTTGGTTGCTCCCAAGGTTTTTTAAGCTTCTATCGCATTTTTATTCATCAGATTTGGTGGTTTTTATGTTTTCATTATGATGATGAAAGCGAGTCTGCTTTAGATCTCAGTGATTTTGCTGGAAGTCGAGAAGGGCCGTATAAGGGTTCTTTTAGAGTTTCATTATTTCCTCTTACTGTATTAATTTAGATGATATCTAATAGGAGAATACTGATGAAGAAAAAGCTTATATCACTGTGCATTGGTGTGGCGGTGAGTAGCCCTGGTGTGTTAATGGCTCAAACGGTTCTATACGGCAAGGCGCATGTTGCTGTTGAGTCTGAGACGGCGCTTGATAAGGCTGGCAAAGATGATGGTAATGTGCTGCAGGTTAAAAGCTATGGATCGCGTATGGGTATAAAGGGTAGCGAAGATATTGGTAATGGTCTGCAAGGCTTGTTTCAGTTTGAGTGGCAGTTTGATATGGCCGATGCAGGGAAGGTGGGAGTAAGTGTTGATGCGGATAATGATTTTAAAGCAAAGGCCTCTAACCATATTGTCGCTCGTAATCAGTTTGTGGGTCTTTCCGGTGGATTTGGTACGCTGCTTTTAGGTCGGCATGATACCCCGCTAAAAATGTCGCAAGGAAAATTTGATTTGTTTAACGATATATATGCTGATATTAAAAAGCATTTTGCCGGTGAAACACGCGCTAATAATGTGCTTGCTTATATCACCCCTAAATTTGGAAGCTTTCAAATTGTGAGTGCCTATGTCCCTTCAGAAAATAAAGATAATGATAAAATTCTTTCTATAGCGGGTATTTACGACAGCGATAGTTTTTATGGGGCGCTAGCTTATAATACCTATGATGAGTCTTTTGGTGTTGGTGACAGTTTGCTGCGTGCTACGGGTACTTATAAATTTGGGAATTTTGGTATAGGTGGTCTTTATCAACAGGCAAAGCCTACTACGGGTGATAGCACTGATGCTATGGGTGTGAACTTTTTTGTTAAGTCAGGTGCTAATAAATTCAAGATCCAATACCAGCAAGGCGATGGTCAAAATGTTGGAGTAAAATCAGCAAAGCTTAAAGAAGATGCAAGTACGGTTAGTTTGGGTGTGGATCATGGGTTCAGTAAAAGAACATCGTCCTATCTTGCGGTTCACCAAACCAGTCATGATAACGCAGATAAGGATGATATTATGAATATAGGAATTGGAATTATTCACAAATTCTAATGGCGTTGATTTTGTATTTTCAGAAGGTAGGGGTGGAAACGCCCCTACTAAGCGGGTGCAGATGGGAGGTTCCCATAAAAAAAAGGCGGCCGAAGGCCGCCTTAAACTATGAAATGGATCTACTGTTTTAGAATTTAACCTTCATGCTCACACCGGCAAGGGTGTAATCGTCATCAGCGGCATCGTTGAAGTCGGCGTTGTCAGTTTTTGTCAAACCAACAAGAGTGCTGACGCTTTTGTTAAAGGCATGATTTAGACCTAGTGCGACATAGCTGCCATCGTCGTTGCCAAGAGCATCATCAGGTTGTGTGATGCCATAATTTAATGAAACTGTATTGGCTCCGAACTGATATCCGGCATTTAAAAATATTTGATCAAAAGCGGCTTTGCCACCTACGTCGATTGTTTCATAGTGAGCAGCCAGTGTTAAAGGGCTGACATCACCACCGCCGTATTTGACGCCAAATTTTATGGCTTCGATGTTATTGGTTCCATCTACACCTGGGTCTTTTTTACCATCAGCATTTAAGTCTAGAAAAGCGGCATAGCCAGCAGTGTCGATATAGGCTAATGCCAATTCGACGGGGCCAACCGGTGCATTGATTGATGCGGTAATAGCGTGATCTCCATCAAGGTCATCGTCTCCTTGGGGGTCATCGCTAGACTCATCTAAGGCAACGGCTGCTACGAAGGTTGCAGGACCAAATTGGTTGGCATATGCAATGACGTTGCCCGCATAGCCATCATGCCCTGGGCCAGACATACCGCCGTTGCCACGGGCTTGCATAAACGTGGCAAAGAACGGATCCCATTTTACGGTGCTGGTCTTGTAAGGTGTCGATAATTTGCCTAGCAAGACAGTACCAAAACCGCCTTTTAGCCCGATGAATGAATCATGACCGCCGACTTTATTAACACTGTCGCCAAATTGAGGGTTGAGGGTTAGTTTGTATAGACCGGTGAGGCCATTGCCGATATCGTGAGAGCCTTTTACAAAGAGTTTGCTGGCGTTGCCGGCGTTGGGCTTTCCATACTCCCAAGCGTCAGACATGTAGAGTCCTTCTCCTTGTTTGACACCATCGCCTGATGCATTAACAACTTCAGCTTGCATCTGGCCGCCCAGAGTAATATCCGCCATCGCGGCAGGAGCGGCCATCACGGCTGCGACTGCTGTAGCAATTAAAGTCTTTTTCATCTTAAAAATCTCCTGGTTGGAAAATTCATTACAACTCGCAGTTGAGTTAGTGGTAAGAATAATCCCACTGTTTTTATTTTGCAACAAATTTGTGAGAAAAACTGCCTAAGCTGCTGATATTAAGGCGCTTGTTAGGTTTTTTTGCGGCATTTTAGCTTAAGAAACAATGGCTTGAAGGTGACTGTTGCAAAATTACCATGAATATGAATTTTCTTTTTAAAATCAGGGGGAAACTACTTTTGGGTGTCGTTTTATGGTCTAGACCGATAATTTATAGAGTAAGGTGTATTAAAAATACAACAGGCTGCTCGATGCTGTTGTGCCATATTAATGTGGGTACGGGGCTGTGTCTAACCAAGCTAGTTTGTATATTGTACCAAGTGGTACTATGATGACTCATCGTGAATAAGCGTAAAGGTAGGCCGAAGGAATTCGATGAGGAGCAGGCGCTTGCGTTAGCCATGCACTATTTTTGGGAAAATGGTTACGATGCTTCGTCGCTAAGGGATTTACTCATTGCGATGGGGATTGGAAAGAGCAGTTTTTACCAGACATTTGGTTGTAAAGAGGATCTCTTTCGTAGGTCGTTGGAGCTGTATACCCAGTCTAGCGTGGAGTATATCCGTAGTTTATTGGCTGAGAAAACATCGAAAGAAGTTTTACTGTATTTGCCATCAGTGTCCCCCCATTGACCAACTCCTCGGAACCAATCGAGCCATCAGGGTATTCAGAAAGCTAGCCAGAGACTTTCCAGTGATGATGGCGTTTTGAACGGATCGAATGGTGTATGAGCTGATACGCACG
>JAVCKZ010053983.1:0-17011 GCA_034780755.1 Lepetodrilus elevatus | reverse complement strand
ACTATTGTTCCTACAGTCTACTGCAGGTGTAGTGGTGTATGTGCGAAGCGCAGAGCAACACATTTGCACTAGTTTACTGCCCCCACCACTCCCTATTGATAAGTCAACATAAATGTATCTATAATTTGTTTTCAGCTTGTCCAACTGAGTATGTTCGGTATAACGGATGCTACCAAGAGTACACAGGTAATAAACACAATGATGATAATATGCATAGCTATGCTGGGGTAAAATAACAGATTTTATCATATAAAATAACCCTAAAATAATTGGAGTGCGTTAACAATAGTGAGATAACGGTGGAATTGCATGTAACTGCTTACTGAACGCCGCACACCGCAGTTGATGAGATCTCTTTCCACCCGAGCATGTGACTAGGGGGTTGTTCCATTGACTCTCCTGGACAAGCCTGTGCGTCCTGGACATGAATGGAACACGGGACACGTGTGCCCAGGATGTGTCCAATATGTCTATTACAGTTAATCTGTATAATCAGGTCATGTGCATATTACCTGATTTTTTCATTGAATTTCAGTTCACTAAGTCAATGCCTGAAATGACAAATGATTGACTAATTGCCAGATAGAATGGCATGAGTTTGATGACAGAAATTGAATGTAATATGTAAATTTGTATAGGCATTCATACAATTTTGTGTGAAAAATAATAGAAATGGATGCAATTTTGTGTGAATCCATATAGCCTACAAAATCTTAATTTTCTTTCATCAAACTCATGCCATTCTATCTGGCAATTAAAGGGAATCATTAATTAGTCATGTCAGGCTTTTTGAACATTGATTTAGTGAACCGAAATTCAATGAAAATAAATGAAGTAATATACAGAAGCAAATGTATGACCTCACAAACACAAACTGCAACAGTATTTGTCTCGGCCCTCTATTTCCTGTGAATGGACTGCAAGGGCATCCCGGTACCCAGGTGTTACGATCCACTTATATAATCTAAGCGTAGCGTAGAGTATAGAAGTGGATCGTAACCCCTGGGAACCGAGATGTTGCACGGGCTGCTCCATTCACGGTATGGGTTGTCCTGGACTTATCTGTCCAGAATGTGGGTCCAAGACTGTCGATGGAACACCACCTAAGACTTTCTGAGCTGATAATTATTGTCTTGATACAGACGCTATCAATATTTACTTAACTTAGGTTAACTTTAAGTGATGCGTTCATATTCCAGCTTGTCCGGCGAATTTCGAGAAAGTAAACGGGACATGTTTCCGGATGATGACAGGTACTACCGTAGGAACATCAGCGTATGGCGTATGTCAGAGCCAGAATAGCCACATACCTTGTGCACAGAATGGAGTGGAGTTCGAAGTCATCCAAGCTTACTTTAAACTAAAAGTACCGTAAGTTGTTTACAGTTACTAATGAGGTATGTTTAGCACGAAATATCATCGAGCACTTAACTAATCGTCCCTGGTTAGGGTAATGTATAGATTATTAATTCAGTATTGAAAAGTATGGACTAAAAGAAGTGTATAGTCATGTCAAAAAGCATAGGTATTGGGTGTATAATGGTTGTGTGTGTCTATTACAGAGGATCTACTATACCCATGTGGTATGGTGCCATGCCTACTGCCCAGGGCGACGGCTGGATTTGCCAGAATACTGGTTACACAATGTACGGGGGATACTGGAATCGCTTTGGACGTACGTACTCCGATTGGACATACCACATACTATAGCCTTCAGAAAGGCCGACACCACAACACCATGCAGATGTACTTCCCGGGATTCTAGACAAAGTTTTACGATGGATGCGCGCTCAAACACACCAACACACACACATACACACACACACACACACACACACACACCCGAAATGTTCAGTGAACATACATAATATGAGTAAATGAGACATATGTGTGACATTGTCGCATAGAGAACATGCACTATTACAATACTTCTGCCATTTGTTGACGTGTTATTGCAATTGTTTCAGCCTACGGTCCATCAGCTACTTACGGTGTTCACATGTCCATCATGCTGCAGTCTACATCGCGATACCCCTTTAGACTCGCCAAGAAGAAGGATTACTCCAGTGTTATGTTAATGTGCGAAGCTTACCCAGAAGGTGAGACCAGTATCCATGTGTAAATATCCCTGTGTGTATGTGCATGTGTGTGTAATGGGTAGAGGAGGTGCAACGAAACAGGTACGTGTCAATAAAGCCCAGAATTTGAAACTATTTTCATTGGATACATTTTGTAAATATGCATATAATTTAGGTGCCTTGCCTAGGAATTGAACCCACGGTCAAGGAATCAATCATGTACGCTACCCACCGTGCCAACAAGCCTAGCCTAACCTGCTAACTATACATCTTATTATTATTGTACAGTGTCTGCTTCGCACCTCGGCTATTAACTGAGCATGTAGTCTACGAGAGACCGACTCTTCGTGCATGTAAAGGTCCTAACACACACTAGAGATGAGTGAAATATCGTCGTGTTAATCGGCGGCGACAACAAAATATTCTATCGGAATTTGTCGTTGCGAATTTCGCGTTTTGTGTGCAAGCATATAGATAACTGATAGGCTTCTTCTCAGACCGTAAATCGCCGAGTTTGTCGCCGCGACATTCGCCTCTGTTGTGCAAGGACATTAAGAGTAGAGCATACCTAGCTATAGGAAGCTACATTACTCAGAACTGTTGATGGTTCCTTTTTTCAGCTATACCCATGCCATGTTTGGACACACGATCAGACTGTGCCAATCTCCTGGCAACCAATCCTAGAATGAAAAACAGCGCCGATTTCGCCACGCAAGTTTGCCTGAAAACATGTGGACTGTGTGATGCTTGTAAGTATTCCGAAAGTACACTGAACAAAATGTGGATAACCACCAATTGTACTGCAGCAATGAAACCGAATGTCATTTTATAGATAACGTTGTCCTGTACGAGAATTAAATCCTTTAACAAATGTGTCCTATGATATCCTGGCTATCAAACATATGTTATGAGATATCCTGATAGTCACTGAATGAGTCATACACTTAAGAAAGGGTCACGGATTACATGATAGTAATTGACCTGTGTATTCACATGATAAAATCTGGCCCCGAGAGTACGTTTTCATACTCAACTCAGAATTGACGTCATAATCTGAGTACGTTTTCGTGCTCAGAAAGTTTCGTAATCTCGGGGCCAGGTATTTCTTCGCGACGGTTACCGTATATAGCTTTGCAAATACGACGTATACGTCTGGCACGGAAACGCGTATAACTAGACATTCTATTCTTCAGCGTCATGTGCTGTCCCCACACCGGCATCCGGCGTCATCGTGGATGTCACGACTCTAGATACTGGCGACTATGCGACCTATACCTGCGACACTGGATTCAGACATGGTGGGACCGGAAGTAAATACAGGGCTTGCTTGCCTGACGGAACTCTCACTGGAAGCGAAATTACGTGCACTGGTAAGTACATACGTACGCGGGTCTGATGAAGACGTGCACTCGCAGAGCTTCGGTATTAATAAAAAAAAACATTAGCTGTGAAGTATTGCTTAATGGAAAACTTTTTTAAAAATCCAAATATTTGGCAATATTATTTTATGTTGTAGTAGTAGTAGTAGTAGTAGTAGTAGTAGTAGTAGTAGTAGTAGTAGTAGTAGTGTTGTAGTAGTGATATTAGTAGTAGTAACACTATTAGTAGTAGCAAAATATGTTTACCCTAAATTAATTAACATCTACTCCGTGTTAAACAAATGCTTTGAGGTAGAGTATTTGAGCTACAACTGGGCATGATGTATTTAACACTCCAGCTGATGACCAGACTGTGAGACAGTTGAACTACATCCCTCTGTCGGATGATCACATCGTGACGCAGACCAACCTGATGATGGCCGGACCCTCCCCAGCCTACTCCTTCACTGAGGCGTCCACCGTCCTGTCCTGTCGTGGATTCTGCCGAGTAGACGCCGACATCACTCTACACATCTGGAGGAAAACGTGAGTAGACACTTCTGTGTGACGTCACCATTTGGGTATGAACACCGACATTGAAAACCCTGGCATGGACAATCCAACCAAGAAGGGACATTTGTTTTAGAAGGATACTGGCATGGACAATCCAACCAAGAAGGGACATCTGTTTTAGAAGGATACTGGCATGGAGAATCCCACCAAGAAGGGACATCTTAGAACGATATTCAGTCTGGGACGATGAATGTGCAGAGAGATGATCTGTCGTCGGAAGGATTAGCTTTAACGTTTCCTTTATAGTTAAGAAATTCGAAAATGCATTGCAATCTTCCATTGTTGAATCTCTTTCTGACTGACAAATAATGTTATTTGCTAGGCGCACTGTTCCGTGTATATTCTAAAATGTTCTTCTCTTGTAATTCCGTCCTGTCCAGTCCAAACGGAGGCAGCACTGACTTTACCTATGTGGACGGAAGGGATGTGACGTGTACAGGCGGTAGGGCCAACACCTGGACGTTCACTTCCCCAATATCAGTGACCGCTGGCGATTTCCTGGGCGTCTTGGACAAGACAGGTGGTGCAATCCCGTTCCACCAATGCTACGGAATGCAAAATCTGGCTGGACATAACAAAATCGGCTTTTGCCCCTACCCAGCTGACGGCTTGACTGCAGGAACTAATTATCCCTTCAACACTCGGCCATCTGACTATCATCCGTGGTTTCCTAGGTGTTACATCTACAGCATCGACTGCGTTGTGAAGCCTGATACAATGACTGGGTGAGCCTTATACATCATAAGAAAGCTGTCCTTATATACTAGTATACAGAACACTATTTGTTGGCCGTATGCTTGAAAACGACATAGTATACGTGTATAAGTTAATTTAACGCTATGGAAGAGCATGACATTGTCAGATGGAGTATTATTTCATTATGGGTTGTTTTACATTCTAGATCGCCAGTGATCAAATTCAACAACTGATCCTTGAAAGACACCGCCATATCAAAGTCGACGCTAACAAGAACATTGTGTTGTACTGTACTATTTTAATAATGTCATTTAGTCTAATAAAGACCACATAAACAAACAGTTGTTGTAGGGTTTTTTACACACACACACACACACACACACACACACACACACACACACACTCACACTCACACACACACACGCACGCACGCACGCACACACTCACACACACACACACACTCACACACACACACACTTGCACACACACACACACGCACGCACGCACACACGCACGCACACACATACATATATATATATATATAGAGAGAGAGAGATATATTAATATATATATGTGTGTGTGTGTGTATATATATAGAGAGAGAGGGAGAGAGAGAAGACCATAATAAATATACTAATAATATGGCGCTGAAGAAGTTACTATTTAGCTGAAGACTACGTCTGGTTGAAGAGCTAGATGCATCGCATAATACTGATGGTGTTGGAATTCCAGCGCGTGGAGCAATAACAGCAAAGGCTCTGTGTATCACCCATTCGTGTTCTGACATCCGGTACTACCAGTTGATGTTTCTCTTGGGATGTCAAAGACCGGGCGGGTTGGTAGACCTTCATGACATGGGCTAGGTATTCTAGAGCATTGTCACTGTTGATTTGTTGAGTGAACAGGTGAAAGGATATTGATATATGTACATGTATGGAGACAGAGAGAGAGACAGGGAGGTGTAGGTAGATAGAGGGAGACAGAGAGAGGGGGACACAGACATGTAGACACAGAGATGGAGACAGGGAGGTGTATATAGATAGAGGGAGACAGACAGAGGGAAAGAGAGCAGGTAGATAGAGAGAGAGACAGAGAGGGGGATACGGAGATATGTAGGTCGATAGAGGGATACAGAGAGATGACAGAGAGAGAGAGAGACAGAGAGAGAGAGAGAGAGAGAGAGACTGAGAGATGTAGGTAGATAGAAGGATACAGAGAGAGGGAGACAGAGAAAGACAGAGAGATGTGGACATAGAAATGGAGACAAATATATGTAGGTAGATAGAGGGATACAGAGAGAGGGAGACATAGAGATGTAGGTAGATAGAGGGAGACAGATACCGACTACACGTCAAAGTTATTTAGAAATGTCCTTCCACAGATACATATAAATATAAATTACTACAGACCTACCAAATAAAACTAATAAACATGTTAAACATCCACACTCTACATATTCAATGAGCCAAATATACTGTATGCAGTCAGTTTTTCATTTCCGGCATTAAATAAATTTACTCTGTGAATGAAAATTCACTGAAAATGTTAGTCATTTTACACATTGCCTGATTTTAGACATTGACTGTAACATATACAAGTATCAGGTAAAACTGTGATCTGCATATATATATATAGTATGCGCAGAAACATTGATCGGTATGTATACAGGTATCCGCTGAAACAGTAATATGTATATGTATACAGGTATCCGCTGAAACAGTGATCTGCATGTATGCAAGTATCCGCTGAAACTGGTATCTGCACATATACAAGAGCTACAAGTATCCGCTGAAACATTCATCTGCATATATACAAGAGCTACAATTATCCGCTGAAACATTGATCTGCATATATACAAGGGTACAAGTATCCGCTGAAACATTGATCTGTACGGCTACTACAATCGTTCACCGTCTGGCGTCATGGAATTCTCGTCAGCTGGTTGCCACACATGCTGGCGACACGTCATCGATTAATATTATCTGCATGCACTCGATGTAGTATCACTTGCGTGAGTATGTGTGTTATTTCTGTGGCAAGTATGTGTGAGAACAGCAACATTTCTTATCCATATCGCCTCTACGCCATTGGACGGATCACGAGACCATATGTAATATTGTTTCAGAGACCTACGTCTTCTGATGAACTTCCGGAGTCTCTGTCAGCACCGTGCGGCAGTTGGCAGTACTAGGTCACGACTCGGACAAGTGTTATTCGGTTTTATAATTGGGAACATTGCTACATATGTGCTTCTTACCATCACGCGGAACGGCGGACATGAACAGTTGGTGGGTGGAATATCAGAAGACCAAGACCTGGACACTAGTCTAACTGGTGATACGATGGTTCACGGAGGTAGGTTTGTATCACACGGGAGACGACATCATACGGTACACGTCACGTGGTGCTTTAGTTCGCGTCTGTAGTTCTCAGTAGAAGTGTCATTGTAAACCTACATTAATTGGTTCCGTGGTGACCTTCAACTCGGATACCCTACTATTGTCTATAATGTAACATACGAATAGTCTACGTACTGATAGAAGTACTCGCACAGGTAGACGGTATTTGTATTGATCTCGAGTGGAGTCGATTGCGGAAAATTCAAATCAAACGACAATAACATATGTGTACATTCGTGTCACAAAACCTAACATGCAAACATACTCCCATCCTCGAAACACCAGTCATTATGACTACATTTAAACTAAGGAGGTTAAGTGTAGTCATAATGACCTGAGTTCCGAGGATGGCATATCCCCCGTTTCAGCAGGCTGGAGAAGAGATGTGACGTCAGTCGACTGTGTGCTATACATTCTGAAATGTCTATGTACAGTACAGTCCTTCTGACTGGGCAGTTAGGCCGTCAACACTCGATCCTTGTTTTATATTTACACAGAGTTGGTACAATGCAACTATGCAAGTATCACTCGACTCGACTTGAGCCCCCAAACAAATGAAGCGCTATTAAAGTATAATTAATAGTAACAGTTTTACCAACTCGTTCAAAGCATCAACACGAACGTGTTGCTCTATTTTATCAGTTATAGGTATATAACATCATACTATTTTACCTTAAGCACTGATCGTTCGACCAATTATATTAATTTAGCTTCACAATTTCGTTTGGCTTTCGACGCTAATTTGTGAACGATTATTTTATACTAGGAGATGTTCGCCTATCAAGATATTTGGACAAGAAAGTTCGCATTCTATGCTGGATAATGATCCGCGCTGGAAACAATAGAAAGGCCACAGCTTCACGAGCCACGTGGACCAGACGATGCAACAAAGTCATCTTCATTGGAAGCGATCCAGAATTCAGTAATATAGACGTCCTCAAAAATGTAAAAGAAGGTGAATCAGATCTTGCTGCAAAAACATTTGCCAGCTTGACATATATCTATCAGCATCATTTAAACGATTTTGATTGGTTTCTTAAAGCCGATGACGATACTTTTGTGATCATGGAGAATGTGAGGTATTTTCTAAGCGACGAGGACCCACTGAGACCTGTGTACTTCGGGGAATACTTCAATCCAGGTGGTGCCAGGTACATTCATTACAACAGCGGGGGCGCGGGCTACTTGATGAGCAGAGAGGCGCTACGTAGATTTGGTAATGAGGGTTCTAATAGAAGTGCTTGTCAAGACCCATCCGGGGCGGAGGATAGAGCACTTGGGTACTGCCTCCTTCAGATTGGTGTGAAAATAGGGGACAGCACGGATCGATTTGGAAAGAGCCGGTTCCACTGTGATAGCGCGGCCACGTATGCAGTAGGTGGTCATAACCCTTGGTACAGGGACTTCGTTGGAGACAGATACAAACAGGTAACTAATATAGTAAAATGTCGTGGCCGTGTTGGATAATATCATGTTACCAATACTTCACAAGTGTTCCTAAGATTGGTCGTGATTTCTAACATCCATTGAAGTGTTCTTAGTACAGACAATACCAACTCCAGATTTGATATGTTTGTATCACACTTACCTGCGTGTATTCCAGGGTCTAGACTCAATGAGCGACGTCCCCATCTCCTTCCACCGCTTCCAGCACTACGACATCTACTTCATCGACTACCTCCTCTACAGGTTCCGTACTCATGGTATTGTCAAGTCATTTCCGGAAGTCAACAGTTAAAATATTATATGATTAACTCAGAGATCACTGTGCTGCAGAGATACAGAACAACTGAGACCTGTTCAGGAGGGCGAGTTTACGCGTGTTCACGCGTGACGTCACATATGAAGTATGAACGTTGCTAAGGAGATTTCACGCGTGAACTCGCGTAAACTCGCGTAAACTCGCCATTCTCTGGGTATCGTTTCTCGGAGCTCTCGAGTCTTAGCCGCTAAGGGACCATAGCACTCTCTTTGCCGATAGCTAGTATACATTGCTAAGAGAGTAATTTGATCCCTTAGCGGCTAAGAGAAACGATACCCTGTACTGGCGACTACTGTTGGTGTTGTCACGTTGTTAACGTCTTCCAGTGACTTAAGTGTAGTGTTGTGACGGTAACACATGGCGACTTCCCACTAGGACAGCGAAGCAGCTTATAGTATGTATTGATACGGCAGTTCTAGAGAGCTGGGTATCGTTTCACAGAGCTCTCTTAGCCGCTAAGAGACCATAGCACTTTCTTAGCAATGTATTAGCTATCGGTGTTATGGTCTCTTAGCGTCTGTGAAACGATACCCTGGGGTGCGTTCAAGCTAGAATACGTATCGATATGTATTGCCCCAGAAGCCGTTCAGCCAGCACGCGTAGCAATACGTATTAATATTGTTCACTACTGGTTAGGGTATCGTTTCTCGAAGCTCTATTAGCCGCTAAGGGGCCATATTGGCGATAGCTAATACACTACTAAGAGAGTGTTATGGTCCCTTGGCGGCTAAGAGAGCTTCGAGAAACGATACGCACGAAGAATTTAACGAGCAATACAAATAGGGAAACGTATTGCATTAATGTATTCTATCTTGAACGCACCCCTGGTGGCTGATTGAATGTCTGATCACTCTCTCCAGCCGGATAAGGTGGTTTTCTAGTCTAGTATTCTAACTGAAATGTTGAGAGAAAACATGTATGTTCATAACGAATGCATGACCTTGTCTTGTCACTGGTGTCCAGGGGTGTGTTTCAAGAAAAGGGTGTATATTTACTCCGGACGTAAATGGCGTAATACAATCAAACCCGCGTCATTTACGTCCTGCGTAAATAACACCCCTTTCGTGAAACAAAGCCCTGAAGACGGTCAGATACAGGAATCTACACGTCGGGCGAGTCTCTGACATCACTACGCACAAACTGATGACGTAACTGTATCCGTAATAATAACAGTAGTGTTGCCAAACCTCTTTGATATCTTTCAGAACGTAGAACCATTCCAAAGATTATGTTTAAATGTACATTCAGTTCGCGATCATGCTTGTTCTAAATTATATTTTACGGCTGCTTTTCTCACCTGCGTAACGTGCACATAAAATCACCAACTATAACATAATATATTTTCTAACTGTACGTATGAAGTCTTCCTATGTCAAGCAGGCTAGAGCTCTGCCAATGTGTTACTATTAGATTAGAGAATGGGAATATATTGTGATCACTGTATCAAGTCTATTGTGATCATTTTTATAACTTTGCTAATATTGTTGGACTTGCATCGTGTAAATTAACCCTTGGTGATATTATCAAGCATGTACTTATGCATTGAAGTATTAATTTGAATGCAAGAAATGAACTTTATGAACGCTTGTGTGATGTTATTGATGTCGAAAGGTTTGTACAATTATGGGAACATGAAGATGAACGTATTCTGCAGATCTTATTTGGAGCATATTGCCCTCATGTTTTGATGAAATATCACTTATACAAACATGCTACTTGATTAATAAGATAGTTTATCATGTGTGACACACACACACACACACACACACACACACACACACACACACACACACACACACACACACATACACACACACACACACACACACAGACATACACACACATACACACACACACACACACACACATACACACATGCACACACATACACACACACACAAGCATTTTTTGCAAACATCTATTATAAAGGTATATGTAACATTGTACTTATGTAATATGATGTTATAGTGTATTCTGTATAGCTTTAATCCTGGAGAAATAAAAGCATCCTTCTGTGTACTGTGTTTTTCTTGAATATTATGAATTCAATCCTGGAGTAAATAAACTACAGTATACGTGTAAGTGATTACTACTACTACTACTACTACTACTACTACTACTACTACTACTACTACTACTACTACTACTGCATGCGCGTGTGCACACCCACCCACACCCACACACACGCACGCACACACACTGTATACGTAACATTTCGGCATTTACATAAGAACATTTCATATTACTACAGTATATCGTCGAAAGTCAGTTACATGGGATGTCCACATCAGACACACACATATATCTCCTTATTATCTGCATACATCCATGAATGCCTGCAGTAGCCTACAACAGCGGAACTGCTTTGACCTTTAACTGATGCTATGGGGCGAGGGGGTCCTGGGCGCGGGGAGACAGCGCCGGAGAGAGGAGGCAGTGCCAGTGAGGCTGCAGTGAGACCGGGGAGAGACTGGAGGGAGAGCGGCGAGCGGAGGCAGGGCAGGCGGCACTCGTTCTACTCAAACCACCTGCGCGCCAGGAACCTCTGGCGATAAGCATTTCCTTTCACATACAATACCACAGACCTCCAGGATATACGCAGCCATCCCAGCTCAACTTATAGTTGAATGCACCATTGTTGACGTGTGATCACGTGACGAGCAAATCATACTACAATTAAGATCTTCTGGCGGTGCTGCTATCATGTAGGTATGTCTATAGCACTACGGGAGGCTAGCGGGCCGCTAAACCAGGTCTGTGAACGTGGATAGACAGACTATATGTGACTGTGTGAGACTGCCTCAGTGACTGTCAGAAACTGCCTCAGTGATCATTGTCAGAAACTGCCTCAGTGACTGTCAGAAACTGCCTCAGTGACTGTCAGAAACTGCCTCAGTGACTGTCAGACTGCCTCAGTGATGACTGTCAGTGAATGATAATATACCTACCCCTGGTTACTGGAATACGTCAAGATGATGATCTTCTGTCTGCGAGTCTGCGTGCGAGTGGACGTATAAGAGCTGGCTATGGATACACACGTGTTGCTGACACTGGCGGCGCTCATCCTGTCCACGGGTGTGATGCCACCAACCAGAGCCGACACCGCCAGAGGTAGGTACTCAACTTGTATAGGCCTACTTGTATACGGATACTTGTACATCGTTTTGACAGATAGTATAATAACATCAGAGAAGAAATCAAACTTACTGAACCTTTTTTTATTTCCGTAACTGCATTTGATGTTGGAAAATAGCGGAAATAAACCATATCAGAAGAAATGTAAATAGAAAGGCGAACTCGTTGTATATATACGTCATCCCTAACTGGGTCTTAGTATACAATGTTATCTAGTGGCAATAGAAGCATCCAATGAGAATCTTTACCCTCTGAAACCGATGTGCATAACTTTCATGGCGGATATCGAGCACTATTTTGGTAACAAAATGTCTGTATAACACAAACAAAAATGAGAATGTCAGCATGTTGCTCGGACATGCAAACTAGCTAAATATCAGTTGAAATAAGTTCTATGTAACTTAATAACACAGGTAGCTGAACTACCGGTACCTACAACTACTAGAACAATCATCTCTTTTAGCAGAACAATTCCAACAAGATTTAATCAACCGGTCATCAATATATTTATATTTCAGTGAATTATTTGTCTGGAAATCATACTCGTTGCGTGCAAACACTGATTTTTATCTTGTTGTTTGTGCTTTATTAACAGGAAGATTGATCGTGTGTTCATACTGATGAAATGCAACCTCATACAATCAGATCGGAAACTGATGTCAGGATACTTGCCTAGCGAAGTTTCAGCAAAAGAATGTAAAAATCTTTAAAGTAGCGAAACGTGATTTGATTTTAATCATTAATCAAATCAGATGAAATAATGCTACTTTCCTTTACATTTTTAAACACTCAATCCATCACATGTAGTTAATATGATATGTAGATAATATATATACACGCGCCTAAAAGTACAGATGTCGGTTTATAGTATTATTATGTTTGCATTCACATGAAATGTCATGTGATAGTTTAATATATTTTCTCTATGGGACTAACCTGCGCACATTATGCTGTGTCTACCTGCACCTGTCGCTAGTATATTAAGCAAGCTATATTTACTATTCCCGTACTCAGATCATAATTATTAGTATTTTATTTTTTTTAGAAATGTCGCCATAAAGCGCGATCATCATGTCATCATGCAGGCCATCATGATCTAGATCAAAACAATTTGCAACTTGAGAAGAATCTCGAGAACGGTATGCGTGTAGTCTTCGACTGCAATATCCATCTGTAGAGGCACGCACTTCCCATATGTTTAATATGAATCTGATAACGCTGTGTGCACCTTCGTTGGCAGACAGAGAGAGTTACTGAGAGATGCAAGATAACAATGTGGACGGCACACGGTACGACAAGAGAAGGCGAGTAATTCAAACTGTCGGTAGGTGTACTACTTGCTTCATAAACAGCAATGGTGCCACGAGTTAAATCAACAGAAAGACGTCACGTTGATAGCGAGATTTGGCTCTGCAATAGGTTTTCGGATATATTTAGACTGTTATCTCCAAAATACATGTATTTATAACAATTTGCTTGCAGCAGCTACAGACCATCATGGTGGTGGTGGCGTTGAAATGCAAGCTGGTGGTCCACGTGATTCCAGCCTTCAAACCAAGTCCCGCTGTAGAAATGGTCCTGTCACGTGATTAAAGCGATCCGACGCCACGGGTATGGCGGCTTATCTTGGCGGGAGATAGCGCGCGCTATCGGTGTAGTTCTCAGATTTGTGAATTAACACTTGATGGCGATGCGGGTGGATAAGATTGCACTGTCGGCTGTGAACCAACAGAACAGAACTATCGTATGTAACGGTTGTTTACCAACAGCAGAACTATCGTATGTAACGGTTGTGAACCAACAAAGTATCGTATGCAACGGTTGTGAACCCACATAACTATCGTATGCAACGGTTGTGAAGCAACAGGACTATCGTATGTAACCGTTGTGAACAAACATAACTATGGTATGTAACGGTTGTGAACCAACTAAACTATCGTATGTAGCAGTTGTCAAACAACAGAACTTTCGTATTTGTACTGTATGTAACAGTTGCGATATAATGCTCGCAAATAGTGAGTATGCGTGCCCTTATACGAGCATCTGCACATTTCGAAAGATATTATTTTTCTTTGAAGTTGTAATCTAAAATAAATAATTCCCGAATGTTGTGGAACGAAAGTCGAAAAGATGCACTGGCGTTACGAGAGAACTATGACTGTAGTTAAAATCGAATTACAATCTAACCATACTAACATGTAGTTATAGTATATTTGAGGTAGTCTTGTATTCAAACCAGTATTGGCTGTATCAGATACCGAATAACGAAGTCTGCAGACTCCTGGCATCCTTTATGAATGGTCTTCTCAACTGTATGGATACAATTTGTATAGTATACATAATAGAGGTCGTTCCATGCAGATAGTCTATACAGTTCTACGAGTACTCTTTCATATAACATATGGTACAATTAGCTGGCGTTTGTTCCTTTTGAAGTCGGCAGCCAGGACAGTGATAGTTTATCAAAGTAAATATACCTAGCAATGCCACGTGTTTGGCGAGCACGTGGCCATCGTGTGTCCGAAGAATCTCGTCCAGTGTTAATCACAGAATGTGGCTGTCTTAGACGTCGCACATTGGTGTGGCCATCCTCACAGGATATATGCCAGGGGCAGGGTTCGTATATGCACAGACGGATAGTTAAACCGTAGTTTAAGGATCATACCGACAGTGGTATAACTCGTCGCTTAAACCTAGTTTAGCCTAAAATGTGGTTGAACTACGTTTGTGCATACAGGTGTCTAATGTATATCCCTACCCCATCATATCTCTCTCTCTCTCTCTCTCTCTCTCTCTCTCTTTCTCTTGCCAAAAATATTACAGTGATTTACTTGTCATAATCTACATGCCAATTTAGTATCACGTCTCTGCAACTACGCACTTAATAACACCCATAGATTAGCATTTATCATGGTATCTCAGTCGGAATGAGATCGGAAGGTCGCTTGATCAAATCATCCGGTCATTATCTAGTCCGCAGATAATTGACGCCATTTTGAAGACGGCGACCATGAACTTGCCCAGTGTTCTTCGCGAATCGTTTCACCCATGGCGGGTTATCTGACGCAGAGGTAACTGTAGTTATCAGTAGCATATGCTCAATTAGCATCCCAGTGCACAGCAGGACATATATCATGTATAGCTGGTTACACCAACAATAGGAACTATGTCCAGACTGTCTACTGTGATAGCATATCCTACTGAGAGCCTATGGAGAGCATCCTCGGCTATGTCTCGACTCTACTCCTGAAGACCTCTAACATCCTCGGCTATGTCTCGTCTCTAACATCCTCATAGTGTCACTTACCAGCTTGTATCTGTTACAGCAATCCATTAGTATCCAACTTATGTTTGTTTATTGGAAACCATACTGGGCAAACACTTATACGTATCCATGAAGGACGAGGATATCGAATGCACTATGAAGGTGGCTGTACATAGTCAATTATCTATTCACTCATTATTAATAATTATATTTATATTATTAGTTTATGTGTTAATGAAACATAAAATGGCTCCCATGTTATATGGAGCAACCATTTGTTTGGCTTTGAACTGACACTGTCTAATGTGTTATTGATAACATTATTTAAATTATTTCTCCGAAGAAGTACCATGAAGAACGTCATACCATGCACAGTCCGTTGCTGTAGCTGTAAATAACACTAGGGAATTAGCTGCAAATACCAGTGTATAACTAGCAGACAAGGAAGGACCATGAATGATGTGTTAGTATATCGCGACATTAATGTATAATTCATATATTTTACAAACAAGTCTTGTTATCGTTTTTAACACGTTGAACTTAGTATTGTACTATCGTATCAATGCAAGAAATGGAAAGTTCATCCATCCACATACCGTATCTAGATGATTACTAATAAGTAATTACATGTCAAGCTCTGTGTAAATCCCTTACGGTGTAAATCCCTTACGTGTCACAGTACTGTGTCGACAATATCATGGGAAAACTACGAGCATAAACTGACAGCATCATGTCTTTTAAAGAATAGAAGCAATACGTTATGTCTTGTAATCTTATCAACTATTCACTACGGTATAGGCCTGCACCTTAGAAGCGTTCTCTCCTAATATACGTCTTTACTAACAATGTAGGCTACACATCCGGGCAGTCAGCGTAGATGGCACCCCGACATCGTTTCTGTTAAATGTGAGAGTAGAACAAGCTTTTATGAACTCTAACACAACCGGACAGTATTGATAAACTAATGATGCACCAGTAATGTAGGCCTAATGTATTAGTGTATAGAGAAAGACACTGCGTGCCACTCCTCCCAGCATGCCAAGCTGGCAACCACTGCGCAGGCGTGGGCAATAACATATAGCTTGTCCATAATCACCAAGTGAGGCATCTACCCAGCGATAATCATCACAATTAGTTTCTATGAATGGCACGCTCCCGCCATGAAACAGGAAATGACGATTACGTGAACGCACTGGCCTCCTATAGATGATACAGCTAACATTCCAACAGCGGGGCATGTGGGAAATATCACATTGTAGGTCAGTGCAAGGGCCATCCGTATATTTGGTACAGTTAATCTGTATAATCAGGTAATATGTATATTACCTGATTGTTTTTCCATTGAATTTCAATTCACTAAGTCAAGGTTTTTTTTAAAGCCTGCAATGACAAAACGATTCCCTTAATTGCCAGATACGCCTACTAATCACCAATAGATGATAATTGGAGCAATAATTGTATTTTAAATTAACACCAATTAGCTTCATAATTTGCAAAATTTGCAAAATGACATATCGGGGGGTTGATCACGTGACTAAACAATAAGTAGCTTGTTTATATTTGTTCGTCAGCCATAATGTCCTTTCATGTTGTTATGGTGTAGCAAAATTTCCATCAATCTCTAAAGCATTTTATGGGTTTTTTACACAATGTACAAAAATATTGCTCTATTAGTTTGTCATTGAGATCGCTTCAAAATGTCAAAACTACATCATTAGGCAAAACAAACGGTGTGTTTTTATAAT
>JAVCKZ010053972.1:0-17012 GCA_034780755.1 Lepetodrilus elevatus | reverse complement strand
AGTAGTAGTAGTAGTAGTAGTAGTAGTAGTAGTAGTAGTAGTAGTACTAGTAGTGGTAATAGTAGTAGTAGTAGTAGTAGTAGTTTAGTAGTATTGTAATACCGCCACTGACTACTTCCTATATATATGTTCCCAGACACAAATTCCCAATCTCCTGACATTTCAAAATGGAAATATTTATTAAACTATATAGTATCAATGTACATGTATAGGCCTTACCTATGACTTTGTTATCTGCAAAGCTAGCAATTCTCATTGATGCTACTTATAGGAAGCAAGACATATAGATACCAGCGTCTCATATAGCACTACACATGGGATATAGTGGATATTAATATGATAAGGGTGTAACCTAGCTAGCCCTTGCACAAACGTCAACCATACCACCGTACCGTAATCTAACACTACACCACAGCTATGTAAATCACAGCAGTGCAAATGTGTGCTGCTATTCTATATAATACAAGCCGTAGGGTTTCTGACTGTTCCGACACAAGAAAAACTAATGTAATTGTTAACACGGCAACCGTGCAATTGAAAGCCTGATTATCCGATAGCAACACACACGGTATCCCAGTCTAGACTATGTCAGACTGTTCTTAACCGCTTAATAGCCAATGCATACCTATAGCAAGCTTATCGATATTATATGAATACACTCGTTCATTGCCTGCAGTCTAGAAAACAGAATCGCATTGCATTTATGAATATCGTCCACGGGCATATTTCGTTTATATTACATTTTAAAGAAAATGTGTTTCACTTGCTTTCGAAATCAGATTTTAGGGCGGAACTTTAATGTACTGGTAAATGACAGCAACATGTAAATTTAATTCTGCAGACGTAAGTGATAAAGAAACGGGCTGAATATCATTGATAACTGTTTTCTTGGTTCATTGACCTGGTAACAATAAAGCAAAACCACAATTATATATATTCATGAGGCATACATATTTCAGTGCCGTCTAGCAATGTGTACAGCCCTGACTATTTCCGTTACCTTTCGAGACCCATTGAAACGGGCGATGTCTAAATCCGGATGCTTAAGAGGCGATCGTATTTCGTATTAAACTTATCGGTGGCATGTGTCGACAAGTCGGACAACAGATTTAAACTTGAGTATCACAAACACGAATAAGTAGACACGAGTTAGCGGATTATTAATGCAGTAAAGACCGGCTAATGGAGGATCAGATATAATGGGCAAACACGGAAGTAACGTCGGGTATTATTGTAGGTAAAACCGTATTGTTGATCTTTTCCTCATAAATCGTATAACATTTCAAAGATGGTCTTTAGTTTCAAGTATACTGACTCTTGTAATACTTTTATTTATTCAAGCCTGTGTGTGTCACTATCACGAGTGATTACACCCACTACGCACCTGTGCAATGTGCAGCATTACATAGCAGGTCATCATGCCCTGATAGCACTGCAGTGAGCATGATTGACACTTTAATATGCATGACGTTTCCTGTGATGCACTACATGTTAACGCATTAGCCCTGCACCCATTTACATCATTTCCTGCTATGACAACAACATATAACGTTGAAAATGCCCTGGGGTTCCAACGATTTCAGAAGAATAACCTTGCAATCGTTCTTCTCCAATGTCATCCCAATCCACCCTCACATTCCCCGGTTTGTATCACCATCGTGACCCGGGCATGCTGTCACCCACCCTATATGACAATTGTCGTCGTTTTGAATTGAAACGTTTTCTAAAGGACCAAAACGACACCTGCTGGTCATTGACAAGAGAACAACCACGAAACCATGACGATGACCTCGGGTTGCGATGACCCTCACCTCCGGAGGTCTTCTACAAGAATAGCATCCCTCTGTACATCGGACTGGCTGGCTGGATACTAGACAGTGTTATACTGGACATACGAGTCAAGAATTCCCAAAATACACGCAATCAATAAAAAGAAAAAGTGGATACACTCTTGTGCACAGGGAACATTGGTCAACATATAGATCTGTTATCATTATGGTAATTTCGATCAATATCCAGTTAATGTTGACTTGAATAATCCGTTTTTGAACTTCAGGCCATATATCAATATATTATACACATTAATGTTCTATGCGAATCGCATGGATAGCTCGCTATACATATTTATATAAAAACATATATTATAGTTTCAGCCGATTAGAGGAACCTTGATGGGTTTGTGATGGGGACGAGGGAGGGGCGGTGGGGGGCGGGGGTAGTGGTAATTTGAGACCCTCTCCAGGCCACCAGATAAAATATCTATGATAAACTATGTTGTCTCAGGAGAAGTATTCTGTTATGAATACTTCTCCTGAGATATGTGTGAGTTAGGGGATGCTTGTAGCTAAGCGAGTTATATTAACTCTTCGCCTACATACATGTAGTTTGAGTAGCAGACTAAATACATGTTTTCTATCCGACAACATACAAACTCGCCGTTGACATTGCAGTGGGTCTCGTGTTATACTTCACATCGTGGTGGCCAATTATCTGAGATTGGTCATACCCATGCACATGTATGTTTACGATGACACTTATTTACTTACACTGTCATTATACACGGTCATGTTAACACACACTGTCACATAGCTAATTTGCTATGCACCAGCAATGATAACCTCGTAATACACGTCTAGACCTTTGCAATGCTTTGTATCTAATACCTACATTCCTTTTATATTCCCACGAAATGTTTGCTTCTCATAACCGAGGTAAAGAAAGTCTTTGCATGCTTACATCTCTATTATAGACGCATCATTACATTTGAGTATCTCAGTTGTATGCACATATCCTATTGTACTCTCCAATCCATATCAATATGCCAATGTTATGTGTAGTAGTATAATGCAACCGCATTCTGATAAAGTATGCTTTACTTGGTACAATTGCAACTCTGAGCACAACTGTATGTTCATGTTGAAGAATACTGCTATTGTTGAAAATTATATTCTAGGGCTATGTCTGTATTTGGAGTCAGAATTTTCTATGACCTTGTAATGTGCTGATAAGCCTTCGTGCTATGACTTGTTTTAATCATTTAATGAAGACCCACGCAGTCATATATTACACTTAAGAATGTGACACAACTAACAAGAGCATTGTAAAGAACCATGGTAGTGGGTCAAGCAGGTCAGACAAATTTCTTTCCAATAGATAACAACCCAACCTGCGGGCTACGTAGACACCCTGGATAGTAATTATCTCGATCCCTAGTGACTAAGAAATGTTCTCCGAACACGTAATTGATCGATACGCAATCGATTTCTACAACAGACAATTCCCAATCCACGTGTCTCGCATTACGCCCATCATCCCAAACATGGATGCATTTCACAAAAGGGTATTACCAGTAGTCAGGACATCTAACATCGAGGTTTAGGCCCACGTCATTTCATGTTATAGTAAAAGCATGGCGTACTCTCTGATTTAGGCCAGAACTACAGTACGACCGCTTCGTGAAACGTAGCCCATGGTACAGCTCAATCCGTCAGTTGTCTGGCGGAAACCAGTTGTGTTTGCCATGGCCACTCAACTCTTCTAGTTTGTAAATCTATATCTGTATGATCTTTATGCAAACAGGATCCCAATATCATAGGTATGCTACATGTATGCTGATGCTATTCCCCTTGGTGTTTGACTGGGTATGAAAACCACTATATATGATTGTTATGTCAGAACAAGAGTCTGAGTGGCACGTGATCACTCGGAAGACACGAGGTTGATGGAGTTCCTCCTAGTGTGAGCCGAATGAATCATACACACTCCACGTAATGACGACCGTCACTTTTCTGAGGAACAATAGATTGCCTTGAATAATTAAAAATAAATTAATTATTAAGAAATATGGATAAAACAATGCTTTATAGGAATATTTGATTGATTTAAATGTTGTAAAGAATAGTAGACCAGTTTGCTTTGTGGACATAAATCATTCAAATTATATATTTGTCCAACAACTACGTCTAAAAGCTGTATCTATTACGCCGCAAACATGTAATCATACGCTTGTACTTTTAAACTACATGCACCACATGCAATTATTTGATTGGCGCAATACAATACTGTTCATCGCAAATGCACATCATTACGGAATTGAAGATGGTTTTGAGGATAGAAATGCACACTCAGAGTATACGTGGGATGAAGATGTATTTAGCCCATCCTATACCTCTCCTATTATCCACTGCTATTTGCTCTGGTCGTGTTTCGTCCTACCTTCTGTATTTGTTTTACCGCTCATGGAAGAACATAAATGAAACGCGGTAATGTCGGAGTAAAACAGGCACGTTCAGGTCGAGAGTGATACATTCACTCTACACCATCCCACTACAGTTAGGTTAGGTCAACTCACCCTATGACAACGTTTACCTTTTTTTGCATGTTTGACACATTGCCTAGGAAGCTACCACAATAGTTCTCCATATAGACAATTCGTACTTGAGTTTAGCTGATAGCTGTCCTATCTGCTACTCGGCCCAAATGTGATTATCTATTCATATAATATCATTATTTGAAAGTATTATATAAACACATAGAATGCTTTAAGAATGAGATAATAAACTACCAATCTAATAACAAATCCAAACAAGTTGACCTTGAACTACCAAACATATCCTATGCTAATATATTTGAACTAGAAACAATATTAGGGCGAATGGTTGATCGTCGTACTTCTGAGCCAAAGGTTCCGAGTTCAATCTTGTTCCGAAGGACCATAATCAGTGTTAATTTTCATAAAAAGTCATATAATGTAATGTCTGATACCATATATAGTATCCGGTAGTCAAATTGTCATCCTTCGTTTGTAATCACCATATGTAGGCCTACTCTCTCACAGATTAATAAGTCTATTCGATATTGTTGCTCGGGAATATTCTTCGTGTTGCTTGGTTCGTTCTGCTATGAATTGACATAGCAGAATGAAATTGACAGAACTTGACATTTCATGTGATTGAAATAGTCTTGAAAATCTGTTCTAGGCCATGGCAAGAAATAATGCAAACTAAACTACAATATGCCATTAATTAATTACCATAGGTTCCATGGGCTTATGTTGTTGTTGATGTCTTTCAGATCATGGCCAAGTATGACGCTCAGGTAGCCGCCGAGATGCTGGAATGGATCAAACAAGAAACAGGAGAGGACTTCAACACCGCCGGCGATATGGACAACTTCCAGGCAGTTCTCAAGAACGGCGTCCTTCTAGCAAAGTGAGTGAACAAACGTACCAGGTTGTTATTGGAAGAGTATGGCTTGCAGGAACATGATGATGATGATGATGATGATGATGATGATGATGATGATGATGATGATGATGATGATGATGATGGTGATGATGATTGTCAACTTCATGACAATATGTTGCTGTACAATTAATAAAGTTGATAACTTTAACCATGTTCAGTATAATAACGAATAAATCTCAGAAGATATTTGCACGGCCAGTTCCTCAAGAATAAGTGTGGATTCTGGTAACATCCCCTACCATCTCTGAAATCCGATCAATCAGGAATTTGTCAGGAATTCAAGTGGGTAATTGTCCAGTGGATATCATAGACCACTAGAAGGAGACTTAGCTGCTAAGTAGATATTGACATCAATGAGGATCATACCCCTTGCAATATCATCCTTAGTGCCCATATGGCATATCAACACTCTTTAGTTTTGCATCCTAGTCTTTCTGCACCGTGGACATTTATCTGTACACAATTTCAGTTGAATAGTACATTTACTATCAATAGAAATAACATTATTTTCACGTTACCTCTCCCATTTGACCCATTAGATAATCTACTACGCTGTCGTGATATTAGTACGCATATCCTTTACGTTCTAAGACGTAAGACAGACACGCGTATATTTACAGTAATCTGGCAAAGAGATTACGAAGCTTATTTTAGTACGATTTCATGTTCAACTCAAACTTTTATTAAAAAGCCCTCAGACATTGTCATTGTATAACATTTGAGCTTGAGCAGGAATTCATACTAAAACATCGTAATCTCGGGGCCAACACTATCTTGCAATGCACCCTACTAGACTATATACTAGTATACTAAATACCATATTTCTTTCAGACTTACAAACAGCCTTGCACCTGGCAGCATTAGGAACATCAAGCCGTCCACGATGACCTTCAAGCAGATGGAGCTCATCCAGCAGGCGGTGGAGGGCTTCAAGAAGCTCGGCGTCACCGACTCGGAAATCTTCCAGTCTGTGGATCTCACTGAAGCCGTCAACCTTCACCAAGTCGTCATCTGCTTGCAGTCAGTGGGCAGGAAGGTGAGGCTCTAATGCTTGTCTCTGTGACAGGGGATTCACGTGTATGTTAACCCTGCTATCTGTCTGTCCTTTGTAACTATGTTCTAGATCATGCCACTTCGGTTTCCACAATGTCTCGCTCTCTCTCTCGCTCGTTCTCTCTCTCTCTCTCTCTCTCTCTCTCTCTCTCTCTCTCTTTCTCTCTCTCTCTTTCTCACACTCTCTATCTCTCTCTTTCTCTCTCTTTCTCACACTCTTTCTTTCTCTCTCTCTTTCTTTCTCTCTCTATATGTCTTTCTCTTTCTTTCACACTCTCTCTCTTTCTCTCTCTCCCTTTCTCACTCGCTCTATCTCTCTCTTTCTCTATATCTCTCTTTCTCTTTCTCACACTCTCTCTTTCTCTCTCTTTCTCTCTCTCTTTCTCTCTTTCTTTCTCTATCTATCTCTCTCTCTCTCTCTCTCTCTCTCTCTCTCTCACTGTCCTTTCTGTCTTTATGGCTGTTTCCTGTGCGACTAATGTTCATTTCCATGACAATAATTTACGTTCAGATTAAACCATCCGTCTTTCTTTTAACCATATAATAATCTGTCTACCATGTATGTCGTTCTGACTATATTTTAGTCCGGATGACCATACATTCCAGTGACATTTAGGTTAATCATCCATCTATCTCTGTATCTCACCTTTTTTGTATTTTTGACTGCATGTTTAATTTTAAGTCTGAATATAGTATTCATGTTGCCTTTCATGAAGAAATGTACATGCATGTACTCTATGTAACAACATGAATGGGAAATACAAAACAAAATGTCTAAATATATTCGTGTTTGTTACAGGTTGGACACGGTCCCAAAGAAGCCAAAGAAAACAAACGTGATTTCACAGATGAACAGATGAAAGCAGGACAGAATGTTATTGGACTTCAGATGGGCACTAACAAAGGTGCTAGCCAGGCGGGTATGAACCAGGGCAAGAGGAGGATGATCACGAGTGATGAGAAGTAATAGGGGAATAGTATCATGTCACATCTGTCCACAGTCATGAAGAACAGTCTAAAGACACCTCGCTATCCCCGGCCTTGTTAGCACACATATCTTACAGACTATGGTGACACGTGCCAGCCAAAGAACAAGTCGAATTCAGCCTGGATGGAGAATTTACTGTGAAACTGCTTTGGAGTTAAATTTCCGCACTGATGCTGTATCATCATGATGTATAAGTCATAATGGAGATTCACTATATATCTATACTGTGATGAAAACACATACGAAGCCGAGGAATAGGCTTACATCTGCTACTAGCGCATAGACCTACCTAGAACTATTTTGTATCGAACAGCAATACTTCTTCCTTATTCAAACTATTCCTTTGGTGTAGATGACGTACTTCCTCGGAGACTAATTTCTACTGTGAACATGCTGTGTGGAGTTTAATCAGCACACTGTTCCGAGCATAGTGTGTCAACGTGCATAATTCATACTTCACCATCTGCTCGTGCAATTTCTATCAATTCTTCATCTAAAACGTGTTTGTTTGGACCAATCATTTACGTATTGATTTGTTAGTTGTTGTTTTGTTTATCCCATGTTTGGAACCAGGAGAAAATATTCAATTCCATAACAAATGACGGTATTTTGGTGTATTATTTGAATGAGAATTATTTTTAGTACGAAAATCATACATAATATGTTGTTAACTTTATTGTTACCGAGGAATGGGTTTTGAATAAACACTTTTAAACATTCTTATATAAAGTACTTTATTCTGTAATAAATAACTGCAGACGCCTGCTAGAAATGCCAAGAAGATATAGTACTAGTCTATTCAGACGTCTTCATGAATGCCAACGGCGATGAAGATAACATTACCGATACTGAAATGGTCACACATAGCCATATCTTTTTGGTGACATTTTGAATGTTATTATTGCACACAACTCTGTCAACTGTTATCTGAAATTTTGCAAAAAGATATTTAACGTTTATAATGCCAAATGGCGAATTGTAACAATTATCTGTGTTCATTTGTCAAAATAACACACACGTATAGTATATATTTTACATACGCTTCAATTAATAGACTGAAATCTGGCCAACGATTTTATGTACTGTTGAATCAGTAAACTACAGAACATTACTAAAGTTATCATCACATTCTTGAGTATATGTATTTAATATTGACTTGAACAAACTTTTGCTGTAGAAACAACCAAAGTCGTGTAGATATTACTTAGTTCAGTGGCAAATGGAATTATTGTGTCGATGGTATACTATAACATAACACATTGAAACATTAGTAGAGATCTATGTCCTTGCGTGTTACTGACTTGCTTTGGAAACTCTAAAGCATGCACATATATATACGTTTACAGAACCCCATACCTTGCTATTTTATATAACCGGAAAATACCAGTGACATATATCGAGTACGAGGATATAGTACTCGTTGTGTATGTCTGGAGATATACAAGAATACGTAAGCATTTCATTATATTAGATATATTGTTAAGAGCCAATTAGTATTCAACAAATTATATTATGGGTAGAGCTAGCTAATATAGGCGTTATTATTTGGTTGAATTAATCTCCGTCATATCACGATAGTCAGTTTTAAGGCAAAAGATACACACAGCTGGTACTGTCAATCAGTCTGGTCAGTGTCTGGTCAGCTGGTCAGTGACAATAATTATACTGTGCAAGCAGCGCATTCTACGTATCGGGTATAATAATAATAATAATAATAATAATAATAATAATAATAATAATAAGCGCATTTATATAGCGCCAAACCCATGCTTCAGAAGCATGCTCATAGCGTTACATTATTATTACCCCGGTCAATGGATCAATGTACACTCATATCACCTTCTCAACTCCCTGATGTAACGGGTATCATGGTCATGCAATCAAAATATCCTAAAATGAAGAAGGTAACGACGAATGTTTGTCTTAATGCTGTGATATGTGATAATGCTATCAATTGCAGGGTATTTTCGGCTACATGATTCACTTAGCTGAATCATCAGTTCTTTGAGGTCATACATTCACAACCATAAACTCCAGTCAAGGATACGTTCACAGCCGTCTTCCTCACAAAGTACGTTGCGTTCACAGCCGTCTTCCTCACAAAGTACGTTACCTTGCTCACAAAGTACGTTACCTTGCTCGCACTGTATGGTTCACCGGTGGTACAATAGCTCAAACAAAAACTTCGAGAGCTATCTCAACAGCAGAACCACAGACACGGCAACGATAAAAATCGGAATCTCGAAATGGTGCGATGACAAAGTGTTTGTAAAGTTCCATCTGCTTCCGAACGTTCTTCAGCATAACTGTCGACGGCACCTTGAAGGGCCATATACATGGCTTTAAATAGACTCCCCCCGAGACTGGGCTGCCAGCTTGTTTTAAAAAACTCCAGCTTGTTTGGTTTACCTTGCCAAGTCTTGCATTCCGCTGATTGCATCATATTTTCCTGGATGAACTTGAAGGAATTACTCTTGAAATTAATTCTATTGCATAATTCCTTTTATTGTGTATGCTGATTTCCCTATTTGCATGCCAGTTTTGTTTCTACCTTGACTATATGACGTGTTATTTGTTCCCATTCTAGTATCATTTCTGACCTGCTTATTCAAACAGAAGGATGACATGACATCGGAACAGGAAGGTTTCCATGATAATGAACTCTAAAGTACTCCTATATGGCACTTGATAACTGGTCAGCCAATTGGTGCCTTGTCCGTGAACCAAAATTGAAATTTACCATGGAACTTTAGGTTTCTGTAAGGTTTCCTTATTAAGGGAAGAGTCTGATAAACAATCGCCCACAAAGATGCATTAACGAGCTATGTCCCGAGATTAGAACTCGATTAAGCACACTTGGGCGTTCTAGGACGTGCTCTATCTGCTGGCATTGTGCAACAAGGGACAGTGAGCAGAGGAACATGGTAAACGCTACTGGTTACACTCATTATTCCATATTCATCACGTTGTATGTTATTTGTGTATGTATTTGCTTGTATTATCGTATTTTCCGGTACCACCGTGGGTGGTAAAAAGGAAATAAACTGAACCTGGGTATCGTTTCTCGAAGCTCTCATATCCACTATGAGACCATATAGCGCTCTCGTAAGTGGACGATCCCCATGTATTAGAGATCGCTACGAGAGTCCTTATGGTCTCGTAATTAGATATGAGAGCTTCGAGAAACGATACCCTGAACTTGAACTTGGTAGGTGGTTTGATGGGTATTGGTGTTGCGACGAGTGTTGTGAGAGGAGACTTTATCAGATATTGACAAATGCATTTCATTACGCTCACCAGAGAGTCTCTAGACCTTTGCTTTGCGTTGATACCAATAATGATGACTCATTATCAGTTTTAATCCACAGTCAACTGAACATGTATTTACCAAATCCTTGCATTATCTATCAATCGATCATAGCATAGCGAAGTCCATTTAAATGAGAATACCATGGACCATCTACTGGAAGAAAGCATAGACCGTATTGTATTTGAAATCCAAGACTGCAATTGTACCTATACCAGTACACCTATATTTGCATACATTGCTCGTGAATTCTCGGAATGTATAGTATATTCTCTTAGCCAGATGTGTTTCATATAGTGAAGCTCCGATTGGCTTTCAAGGCAATGCTATTTTCAATACTAGTGTGGATTTGCGGTTAGCAAATAAAAAAAAAGGATAAAAAATACTGCCAAGAATAAATAACTGTTCCTCAGCTTGTAAGAGCAGCAGCGGTATCTGGCTTTTTTTCTCTCTGTTGATGTATGACAAAAATAAACGGATATATTTGCGGCTTTACTTGAGAAACAATTATGCTATTCAGTAGTATGTTGAGAGGTGTACCGTACTGTTGATTGCAGTGTGTATTTGAAGTAGAGAAAAAATAACTGGATATTGTGTGAAATATGTTGGTTCACGTGTACGTGTAGGTCTACTTAGAAGTATACAATTGGAAGAACATGCCGCAAAATAAGCCAATGTGTAATTCAGCGTACACTACAAGTCTACGTACTGGAAAATGGTTTTAATCTCATAATCTGGTGGCAATTATTCCCACTAGAAAGTTTTACACCATGTGGTGTAAATGCATGTACGTCCCACTCCCCATAAAATATATCCCTCGATCCGCCTCTGAGTATAGTATATGATTCATTCCTATCTAACACGTAGACTGTTGTTGATAATATCAATCTTGTCGTTTTTGACATTTATTGACAAGGATTAAAAAACGACTCAAATTCACCCGGAAGTTCAGGTTTGATGAGATGGTTGTGAATGTTATTATTATAGCACTGGAAAACGGAAGTTGGCTTTTCTCTTCCAAGAGAGTTGAATAATGTAAGTGAATATGTATCCATTGACCGGGGCATATGTATAGTATGTGGTAAACCTGCAAACATCGGCTGGTATTGAAGAACGCTATATTATTATAAAGTTACCGCACTGCCAGAATGAAGACATTGCATCTTGTCATGACCATGTCTGAGAGGCAGGTAGGTACCTTATGTACGAGTTCGAACTCGGAACCTTTGGCTCTGACATTACCCTCAATCCATGAATGTATATATGATCTGTATTATTATGTCGCATTGCATGCAAATGAAAACAATGAAAACAACACCATCCTTGAAGTATAAATAAACTTTCATGTATTACAAAATAGTATTGACAAGTGTACAAACTGCCGCTTGTGAGCAACACAAAGGCAACAATAAATTGCAGGTAGAGTTGTTTATGCCGCCATGACGCACTGATGACGTCGTACTAACTACTACTGGCATAGTGCTATCGTGGATGTCTTTAACTAACGTCGTCTGGGCTGGACTAGTTGGATGGGATGAGGGGTGGACGGAATAACCAAGTGGTACTGAAATCTATAACCAGGATGGGGTTTCAACAGTATGAGCAGAGTTGTCCTTCCTGCCGCTGTAAATAAATACAACGGATCGTTTCCGCTTCCTCAATAAAAAAAATAGGCACATCTTGCCCACTTGTCTTCTTCCATTGACGAAAAGCCAGTCTGATCTGAATCTACATCAACGATTGTTGTATGCCGCAAGCAGTCGTGAATCACTACGAATATTCCATTGGTACGAAAGTAATCAACTTGTTTTCCACTCTACCGATGGTCGAGATTAACCTTGATGTCACGTTTTGCACCTAAACCGAAATGTAACCATACGTCCAACGTCTTCGTCTGGACGCAGGTTTGCAAGCTGTCCGCCAAGTTGTAGCCACATGAAAAACGAACAGGTCACTTTGAAAATAAGACACTGAAATCGAAATAACTGAAAAGCTACGGCACGTGTGAGCGTGAGCCGGAGATGTCATTCCCTCATAATCATCCTCTTCTTGCCGAAGTTCATGCCCTTAGCGGATGCTCCCTTGTTGGTGCCGTATTGGAGGTTGATGATGGTGTTTCCGGCAGCGAGGACTTCCGGTGTGAATGTCCTAGGGTTGGCTTCGGCTTTCTTTGGCCACCAGCGCATTCCGGTGAAAGATGGTTTGGACTCGAACTGAAAAATAAATTAAAAAACAAGAAATGTGTTATTAAATATGAAATATGATCTGGAACTGGATATCTTAGAGCTATTTGTTTTGTTTTATTTATTCAGAAACATTATTAGTTTGATGAGGTTTGTTTGTCATTTGTTGAATGAAGTAAAAGCAATTTATGAAAGAAATGTGCTCGTCTGATTTATTGTGTTTTTTTTTTTTTATAGTATTACGAGGTTGTGACAAAAATAGACCGAAAGGTGAGACACGTATTTAGAACTGAAGATTAAAACCAACGTTTATATGTATGTATTGTGTGAGGGACATAATCCATTAATCGAGTGTTGCTTACTGATATTAATAAATGGAAACAATCATATCCTTTTGAATCAAAAGTTAAAAATACTTTCGTTCGTTACTTTTAAACAAGACTTAACCGTCTTCCTGCTGAAGGCAACCGTTCATGCCCTAATGAGCAGTGTTTGTGCCTAAACCAGCAGGGAGAGGGTTAAACGAGCCTTAAATAATGCACAAAGACTTTATCAGATCAACATTCCAAACATTACCCAGTTGATGTATATCTTTCATAAAATCTGATCAATAATGATCAATGTGTATGATCTAAAAATCATCGCTTTTCGTATTCAACCGTAACGAACGCAAGCAAAAAATACCAGAATACTCCATGTTGTATTTTGGTTCAAAACAAAAGGAGTGCAAACATTACTTGGTGAGTATTATTAAGAAAGGGACACATATCTATGCTTTATAGGAAACATTTTTGTGGCAATATTCTTGAACTTTTATGTTTTATGCTCGTGTCCCAAATCTGTTACCCAGTATTGAAGACGTTCACTATGGTATTTACAATTCCGGTTAAACTTGAATAATTAGTTGATAATGTACGGTGATGTATCAATTTTCTATAGTGTAATGGACCAATGGGGTAGCTCTAGTCAGAGAAAACGGTATCAAATTACATTTAACGACTTGCTGGTACCATTAAAGCTACAACGTATCTAATTAATAAATATATAAATATGTATATAACCAGGGAGACTTGTGGAATAAGTAACTGGTTGTATAAAGTACTTGTGTAATCAAAACAATTCTATATATTTCATGTAAAACTTCGCTAGACCACTATGTAGGTCAACGATCTGTGATTGTATGCGTTTAAATTAGTTTTTTGGCATTGCGATAATTACCTCTGAACCTAACGCTCTGATACTCGCTGCCACCTGCCATAAGTTAGTCCTCTCGTACAGACAATCAACGAGGAAACAGTTGTCTGCTGCGACGCCGTATTCTTCTAACTTCCGGTTAAACAATTCTATTCTTTCCCTTTCCCTTGCTGCTTGAAACTGTGGGTTGTTCGTGGGCCTGAAGGTCATAGTGCCGAAGTTGAGCTTCATTTGATCTGGCAAGCATACGTTTATGACCCTGAAACAGACAATAGTTGACACAGTTATAGTAGAAACAAGGAATTCAGTGGAGAAAACGTGTGTGTGTGTGTGTGTGTGTGTGTGTGTGTGTGTGTGTGTGTGTGTGTGTGTGTGTGTGAGAGAGAGAGAGAGAGAGCGCGCGCGCACGAGAGAGAGAGAGAGAGAGGAGGGGAAGAGAGAGAGAGAGAGATAATAATGGAGACATGTTGTATTATAATGTTGATACATTAGTGTTCAGCCTATTCTATGCAATCAATTGGTTTGTTGCCTGATACACAGTGATATCCACTATAGTACAAGTAATTGGCAATGTACGTGGACACAGTGGATGCTCAATATGTCATAGAATGTAATTACATTAGTTTTCCTACCTATTCACAGTTAATTACTATCTAGAAATTAACAAGTTTAGCCAATCTACATGTATATCTTAGTGTTATTGTACTGACATACCTTCAGTATTATCACTGATGTATGACTGATGCAGAAGGAGATGATACCGAATAACGATATTACGAGTACAATTTCTTGTTCAAGTTCAATTTTGACATTTGGAATGTAAACAAAACTGTGAGATGAGTATGAAAATCGTACTAAAATAATTGTAATTTCGGTGCCTTGGGTAGATGCCGTAGTGGTCTATGCAATAATTGCGTAAATCGTTCTAAGTAAAGTAAAGATCATGACATGGGGAAAGGCAATCGTTCTGTGTAGAGATAGGAGCGACCCTGTGTTCCTGGGTTAGATATAGTAAAGTATTCTACTTAGATCACTGTAGATTATTGGGTAGACATCTTGGTTATTTCATAGATGTTTAATGTGTTTTCTTTGTACACGCGATGATGTGTTGTTTGGGGATAGGCATGAACCTTGACATCAGAAATACCGCCTCTAGAACCGGATACCGGGGCACTGTATTGTGCATAAAGTCTGGGGAATGTATAGCAGTAGAAAGTCTGGGGAATTTATAGGAGTATATATAGTAATAGAAAGTCTGGGGAATGTATAGTAATGTATGGATATATAGTATTGAAACACATACTTGCAAACTAAGAAACCGTCCCTCAAAACCTTCCAGAAGTTGTCGATAACCTTGTATTTCTCTGTTCCTACATCAGTGGCAAAGTTTTCACCTGTCATTTCTCGAATCCATTCCAAACATTTCCGTGCCTCTGCTACGTCGAATGAAGCTTCTACCTGTAAACAATCATGAACAACAATGATGTATTGCTGTCTGTGAATGTCCTATGTTATATCTGCCACAAACTGTTTTAGCTCTCATATTAATTAAATTAAGTTGGAAATATAACTTCCATTTTATGTGATATTTCCGGTGCACTGCAATAGTGCTAACACCAATCATGACAAAGTGTTTATAGTAAATAGTAAATGCAATAACACATAGGCCTACATGGGAACTGGGATCTAGTTACTATGGTCTCATAGTCATAAGAGAACTTCTTGAAAGCATACCCTGTATCAGCAATGCATTGTTAATTTACCATTTAAAATGCCTAGCCAAATGATATACTATTATGTATTGTTTATTCTAAAAGTAATAGGTCCAAAAATAGTGAGTTTGACGAAGGCTATAATATCTTCAAAGTCTTAACTCATAACATGAACAAAATCCTAATATATCATGGACAGATAGAAATGTGTTATTAAAAGTGTCAAGGTAGGTATATGTAAACATAACGGCTTTTTTAAAACATTTTAAAATTTAATGTATTTTAAATTTACGTATTGGCTTATGAGACACTGCAGACAATATAGTGACACACAATATAATATTTCATAAGTATGAACAAATGCTGAAGAGTTCATATTGATGTCTACACAGAAAGACATTATATATAATAGTGTATATCCTGATTTCTGGAAGACATACTTTAAAAAAAATACATCTAAATATACTGAAGTGTACCCTATTTCCTCATTGTAAACTTTCTACTATAGACCTACTATAATTCCACCTTGAATGAACACGTGTTCCGTTAATGAAAAGTGATTTCCCCACCGACTAGTGATGTTAACTCATCGTGTGTGATACGACATATCATTTTACAGTTCAATGTTCCTCCCCTTATCTATTCACGCCTACATCCAATGTACGCTATCTAGACCCCCTGCAGGGCTGGCTTTCCCTGTGGATGTACATCTCAAGTTGCCGGGGAAAATAGGACGTACTTATTGCTTAGCAACGTTTTAAAATTATCACGTGATACAACATCTACCTCCGTTTTATCTGTAGCATGCTACATAAGCGAATTTGAGGAAGAAATACTTAACAGACCAAATGTATCTGTCCAAATCCAATGAATACTAACGCTTTAATCCGTACTTTACCAAATAAAGTACATAATTCGTGAGCAGGAATTTATGTCTGGCAGAGCTGATAAAAAACATGTTTACCAATCTGCGTGGAATGCACAAGACGTAACGAGGGATGTTATCCACTTTGAACGGGAAATAATTATGATTGACTTGCACATGTTATTGCAGTCCCGCATCGTTATTAGTAGTATACCGGTATACCCGTTGTGACTACTTCTGACGAATCACATGCTGAACACGTAAGCGCAGCAAACAGTACTACGTTTCCTTAGCAAAGAAAACATAAATTCTCATTTCTTTATATCATGGCATCACTGGATGGTCAGCGCTAGTAATGCAGAACCTTGAGCGTTATAATTATCAATTATTATTATTATTATTATTAGTAGTAGTAGTAGTAGTAGTAGTAGTAATAGTAGTAGTAGTAGTAGTAGTAGTAGTAG